>PVKM010036754.1:0-14696 GCA_004027735.1 Carollia perspicillata | reverse complement strand
TTGTTTTGTTGATTAGGTTCCACTTATAGGTGAGATCATATGGTATTTGTCTGTTACCACCTGGATCTGTTATTTACTTCCTGTTAGAAATTTTTTAAAGGCTCATGGTATCCAAACTACACTTGTACTCACCTGGGTCCCCATTCTCTCTCAGCTCATCAGTACTTTATGGTTCATGTATGAGAAAAGAGAAATTGGACACCTCTGGGACTATTTCATACCTCCATACTCTTGCTCTCTGTTCCTACTTTTTGGAACATCATCTTAGCATAAAGCCTTTCCTGAATCTCTCTGATGGTAAGTGCCCCTGCTTTAGACTTACACAAGACTCTTCAGTGTCCCTCTGGTTGGTATGTCATTAGTCCTGGCCTCCAACCTCAAAGTGGGTTTTAATGTACCATCTGTCCTCTAATATGTGAGTACCATGAACCTCCACAGGTCTCCCATTCCTTGAAAGAAAAATGGGGTATTCATTATAATAATAGTACTTGTCTCATAGGGGATTCACTGAGGTAATACTTATAAATCACTTTAGCATAGTGCCTTGTACTTAGTATGTCATAAATGTTACAATGGATAAATATTTATACTATTTATCCTTATCAGCAGTTATCATTGTCATAGCACTTTCTGCATTACTCTGACACAATTTCTCCCATAAGCTGGAGGGCAAGAGGCTATGTCATGGATGTTTTCAGTGTCTTCAGTGCAGCCCCTGGTGATTCCTGAAGTTCCTGACTGCCATTCTCTCTCTCTCTCGTAGGGACAGAGCCAGACTCTTGGGTTCCTTACAGTCTTCAGGGCTTAGAAGGTACTTACATATTTAACTTCTGTTTTTAAGTTTAGAATTAAATAATACAATTATTTAATTGTGTGCAGAGTCAATGATGCTATTTGCTTATTTTCTGTTTTTGTTTAAACTATGAAAGTAGAATAGCAGATGGTGGATTTAACCAGTCAACTATTTTATGATAACTTCTTAATTTCCAATGTCAACAGAAGTGATTTTTTCCTGAGTTTTCATTTTTAAAGATTTCAAAATGTGTGCCTTTTCCACTTATTCAAAAGCAATATTGTAAGGTTCAATATATTTCTTCAAATATAAATTTTAGTAGCTTGTTTTTAGTATTGTCATCTTTCTGTAGCCACGCTGAAAGTGGACTTGTATGGCAAGTATATAATTTCCTCATTTACTCTTACTGGGACTTGTCAGTTCTGTTGGAATTAACACAGGACTTTAAATTGAAAAACAAAATTGTTTAACAGAAATAGATGGGGATTTAAAATTGTTTTACCCAAGATATCTAGGAGATCTACATATTTTTGGTTATTATTAATACTACCAAGCCCATACCTCCTCTTGCATTTTTCTTTTTGTTTTAATTACTTAATGATTTATTTTTCTTCCTTTTCTCTAGAAGAACATTCAAAATATAATATTGGGATGATGTTTTCTATAAATTCTATAAATGAGTATTTATGGAATCATGTTTTACATATGGCAATGAATGATTATGACAAGTTTACCCTTCTTTTATGTAATATCTAAAGTAGAAATACTTTGAGGTTATTTAGATAAGATGTTTATTTGAAAATAAAAATGTTTATTGTCTTTTATATTTATTTTAGCTTTTTCTATAGCTCAGCTCTCGCACATACACCCTCTCTTCTGTTCAAGATTCACAGGAGCTTCAAAACGAAGTGTGAACAGCCTTACCTTATCGCTCGCCACATGGCGGCCTTGCTTGGCCTCAGTTCTGTGGCTGCAGCTCTGGGGCAGAGGGTGCCCAGCTGCGCAGACTCACTGGCAGGCCTCCTGCGAGCCACTGGGCTGGCGTAGACATGGGCAGAGGGTCCCTGCGTGGTGGGGGAGCTATGGTACACCTCGAGGGCTACCAGTTTGAATACCTACCTGAGGATGAAGCTCTTGGTGACCATCACCCACAACCACTCGCAGTGCTCTGTGAACGTGAGCATGGGCCACCTTGGGCCACTCAGGCAGTGACTTCTGCCTGTGCTGACTCGGTTAGTGTGGCGTGTTCATGGACAGTGTGTTCCAGAGGCACTGTACGCTGCTGCAGTTGTCACAGCTGTGCACTTTCCGGCACCTGAGCACAAACATTGCATACACTGCTCTGTCAAGCAAGAAGAGGAAGAAGAAGCTGGAGAAACCAGAGTCCCTGGTATAGTAGATGCAGGCACACGTCTCGACTGCGACCATCAACATTCCAGATACCACATCCTAAGTCATCAGCCCCCTGCTCTCCTCCTTGGGAACTATCAGTGCTGCAAACTCCTGCCCATCCAGCCCTGGGGAGTGGGATCTTTAGGGTCCAAAATTGGCTGTGTGGTACCATCTGACCTCAATTTAATGACTGATGATGTGCAGCCAGAAAATGAAAAGGAAGCTTTAGGTGGAGACAGCACAAAGGATAACTCAAAGCCATCCCTGTGTATTTTTGTACACAGTTAGTAGTACAAGCAATTGTGATGGCTCCTGATAAGCAGCTCACTCTAAATAGAATTTATACACACATCACTAAGAATTATCCATACTGCAAGACTGTGGACAAGGGCTGGTAAAATTCAACTCTCCACAGGCTCTCTCTGAATTGTCATTTTATCAAAATATCACTTTCCCAGGAAGAACCAGGCAAAGGCTCATTCTGGAGGAAAGATCCTGCTTCTGAAGCAAATTAATAGAGCAGGTTTTTATAAAAAGATGGCCTAGGGGAGTGCCCTGCTTTAGAGTCCCTCTGGGACCACTCTTGTCTGGAAGTGTCCAAGCTGCTTCTAATCATGCTGGAGTTCTGTCTGCTCCACTGGTGTCCAGACTCTTATTAAAAGTCTCCATTAAGAGTTGCTCCATTGCTGTGGAGGGTCACTGGCCTCTGCTGGAGCCCCAAGCCTGGTGTCTCACAGCCCATCTTGGCTGTCATCCAGGAGGCGTGGTTTGTCAAGTGCATGAAACTGGTCTAGTCAGTCTGTTTTAATTACAGTGCAGCGACAGCTGCCCTTCATGATCCAGGCTCACACCTACACTGTCTCTGCCCCATGACTACCTCAACTTCCCGGCAGCCCATCATGCAGATGGTTCACATGGTCCACAAGTTCCCAGCAGTGCCCAACACCAGCATGGCTGGAATGGCCCCAGGGAACAGAAACACTGTCACCAGGCAAGCTATAATCAATCACTCAGGAGGCCTTGTTGGCTGATCTTAAGGGAGAGCTGCAGAAGAATGGAGATCACCAAAAAGTGAAAGTGGAACATATTACTAAGATGAGCTAGGCCAACCCAGCTGCCGCCAGCAGGGCCTGAATGATACCTGTGCAGATAGTCATCATGTGCTATAGGCACCTCTCTCTAGGTCAGCACCAACTACCAATAACTGCAAAAGGGCCTCAACATGGTGATCCCCACTATGCCTGGCCAGGTGAACAATGAAGGGGTGAGTCCTCTGCACATGCTGGTGACACAAGCATCAGTGTCAGACTTCCTGCCCACAAAGCACCAGAAGGGGACCAGTTGGAGCAGCAGGAGCTAAAGCTGGTCAAGACCAAAGATGACAATACCATCATCATTGTCCTGAGTATGGGCAGACAAGCTGCTGCTGCTGTGAGGAAGAAGGGCATTCAGAACTAGTGGCCAGGAGAGCTTTCCTACTTTATTGCTAACTCTGTGGTGCCAAAAGGAGGCACTGTCTCTCACCACTGACCTCAGAGCACGTTCTCTATGTGGGCAGAGGGCACTGCAGTTGAACTTCACAACAGCACTGAAAACACAAAACCCAGGTGGCCTTAAAATTTCTTAAAGACGGAAGTGACACCTGCATTTTAAAACCACACAAGGAAATCTGGTTCCAGCAGGGTCTCCCTGCCCAGTGCTCATCCTTTAACTCGGGTGTGTCCAACGCAAGGCCCAGGGTGGCTATGAATGCGGCCCAACATAAAACTGTAAATTTACTCAAAACATTAGGCATGTCTTTGTGTTTTTCATAGTGCTTGTATATTTAATGTGTGGCCCAAGGCAACTCTTCTTCCAGTGTGGCTCAAAGGTGCTGAAAGTTTGGACACCCCTGCCTAACTCAAAGAAAAGACTCTCCATCCTTTTGAGGGAGAAGAGCACTGGGTACCAGCGCAATCAGGCAGACTGGGCATTCTTTGTGGGGACAGTGCAAGAGCCACCCAGCCAACCTCGGATGACACGTGGGGCTGGCAGGCAACACAGTATTTTGTTGTTCACATGTGTAATTAGACTATTTTGAGGTGTATTTTCTTTCTTTACCAAATAATTGGGTCTTTGACATTTCAGAGCACTCCATTTCTACTCGGATATTTGGAATCACACAGGACCTTTAGTGTGGATTTTATTTGGAGAAAAGAAGCAACATAGTTTTTGTATTTATTTATTTATTTTTTTGTTTTCAGCCTATGGAATCATTTACCCTGTCTGGTTAAGGCGCAGGAGGAGTCATGTGATGACAGCTGTGAGAGCTGTTTTCCTGTTAGGGAAGCGGCCTGATGAGTTTACTCCTCCATTTCAGTGTATGGGACAGACAGATGAACTCTCTAAGGATGCATGGATGGACTGCTGGCTGATGGGCTGCACTTAACTGTTTCTTTTTCTTGCTAATTTTTGTTGTGTGTTTCTTTGCGTGGACTTTGTCCCTGGCATAATATTCCACTCTAAGTAATACCAGTCTCCTAACTATTATGTGTTCAAAATGACAGAACTATTCGTACTTTATTTGGAAATAAATTCATTCATTTATCACACATCCTTTCAAACAAATGTCACAGATCTCTTGGCATATTTGCTATTTTAGGTGTGGTCACCAGCTTGTCATCGTCTGACCCTGTGCCTTAGTCATGCAAGAGCAGCTGCTGGGGCAGAGCAGAAACTGAGGGTTAATTTACAAGGGTCTTGGAAGCAAGCTCCCTGCAGTTATGCACTGGAAGAATCTAGGTCATTTTGTAATTTGTCATAAGAAATTCCCCTCAACCTTTCAGAAGCGAATCCACCACTAAGGAAAGAGCAGTGAGGGAATGAGGAATAGGAGCCCTCGCTGAAGTGGGGCCATGCTCCTGAGAAAGAAAACGACTTGTGATTTCCGTAGTGTCCCATGACCCCAAGGCTGAGCAGCCTTGCACACAGGAAGAGAAAGAGGTCTTTGGCCTTACTGTGAAATTTTAAGTGTCATCATTATAATGTTATTTATTTAAATGTAGTTTGGTATTTAATTTTTTTAAGAGAGGAAAAAATACCTGTATTTTCCTGGTGGAATGAAGTGGCTCAGAATGGTATATTTAGGCAGTTTTAAAACATTGACTATTTACCTAAAGACCAAATGTGATAACTCTGTTCTAAGTATTGTGTGTCAATCCAAAGTATGGAGCTGTCACAATGTTATTGCAGGTAATACATGTCAAAAATTGTGAAAATAAAAAAGGAAGTATGAGCACATGGGAAGTTGCTCCCTTGGAGATTTTATCTGTTCTGAATAGTCTCAATAAATGGCACATATTTTAGAATTCATTAAAATGTCCCTCTGTCTCTTAGTGTGTGTGTGTGTGTGTGTGTGTGTGTGTGTAAAACAAAACAGGGCATCCAGTTCAAGCCCAATACTTTATTTATTATTATTATTATTATTATTATTATTATTATTATTATTATTATTTATTTTTCTTGTTAAGGTATGGTTGTCTCCATTTTCTTCCACCACTCCCACTCACCCCACTCATCTCCATGTCCCGCCTTTAATCCTACCCCCTTTTGGCTTTGTCCACATGTCCTTTATACATGTTCCTTGATGACCATTCCCCTTTCTTCCACCCCTTTTCCCCTCCCCACTGCCTACTGTTAGTTTGTTCTTTATTTCAATGTTTATGGTTGTATTTTGCTTGTTTATTTGTTTTGTTGATTAGGTTCCACTTAAATGTGAGATCATATGGTATTTGTCTTTCACTGCCTGGCTTACTTCACTTAGCATAATGCTCTCCAGATCCATCCATGCAGTCATGAAGGATAGGAGCTCTTCTTTCTTTCTGTTGTATAGTATTCCATTGTGTAAAAGTGCAACAGTTTTTTGATCCACTCATTGGCTGATGGACACTTAGGTTGCTTCCAACACTTGGCTATTGTAAATTGTGCTGCTATGAAAATTAGGGTGCATAGGTTCTTTTGAATTTGTATTTCAGGATTCTTAGGGTATACTCCCAGCAGTGGAATTGCCAGGTTAAAAGGCAGTTCCATTTTTAGTTTTCTGAGAAAATTCCATACTGTTTTTCACAGTGGCTACACTGGTCTGCTTTCCCACCAACAGTGCACTAGGGTCCTATTTTCTCCACAACCTCACCAGCACTTATCTGTTGATTTGTTTATGATGGCTATTCTGACTGGTGTGAAGTAGTATCTCATAGTGGTTTCAGTTTGCATCTCTCTGATGGCTAGTGATGCTGAGCATCTTTCATTAGGACATCTCTGGTCCCTCTGTATGTCCTCCTTGGAGACATGTCTGCACATCCATTTGCCCATTCTTTAATTGGATTGCTTGTCTTCCTGGAGTATGATTGTGTGAGTTCTTCATATATTTGAAGATCAGATGTATAAAGGGTTTGATGAAGATCAAACCCTTGTATGAAGTATCTTTGGCAAATATATTTTCCTATACAGTTGGTTCACTTTTCATTTTGCTGATGTTTTCTTTAGCCATGCAGAAGCTTTTTATTTAGATGAAGTCCCATTTGTTTATTCTTTCCTTTATATCCCTTGCTCTAGGGGACATATCTTAGAGGTGTGTGGAATATCTGAGATTTTCCTGCTCATGTTCTCCTCTAGGATTTTTATGGTGTCACGACTTATATTTAAGTCTTTTTATCCATCCAGTTTGCTTTGTGTATGGTGTAAGTTGGTGATTGAGTTTCATTTTTTTGCATGTAGCTGTCCAGATCTCCCAACACCTGTTGTTGAAGAGGTGATTTTTACTCCATTTTATACTTTTTCCCTTTTTGTTGAATATTAATTGACCATAGGGTCTTGGGTTTATTTCTGGGCTCTCTATTCTGTTACATTGATCCATGTGTCTGTTCTTATGCCAGTACTGGACTGTTTTGATTACCATGACCTTGTAATATAGTTTGATGCCAGGTATTGTGATCCCTCTTACCTTGTTCTCCTTTCTTAAAATTGGTGTGAAAAGCCTAATACTTTAAAATTAATAGGAGCATCCTACAAGGAAGTCAGTGGAATTTCAGGAGAAGGTATAAATTTGTACTCTATGGACATAGTCTCAATATATTTATAGGTGACTCTGTGATACTAAAGTTCAGCTGAGGGTTAGATCAAGAACTTGAAAGAGGTTGCCAAGGTCTCCATGCTCTTTCATGCCATTTACTGAATATCATTTTAACAGTGGGAAATTGTAACTTGCCCCATAATTCTTTTGTTTCTGTAAGTGCTGAGTTGGACTAATGTAGCTTGTAGATAAATAGCATGTTTGTATAAATATCCTAAGAACTAACTTCAGAAGATACAGACTCTGACATCAGGCATCCCAGCTCTGGGAGTTTGTTGACTTTTATCCATGGAGGCTAAAGGCTGTAAAGCCAGGATTTTGCATACCAGACCATCATTTGTCTTATTGGGATGGACTTTGCTCATTTGCATGTAGAGAAATTTTCAATCTCCTCTTATGATCTCTTTGTTCTTTTTTCTTCTCCCTCCCCATAAAAACCTCTGCTTGCACTGAGATGTGGAGATGGGCTCTGTGACATGAGTTCCCCATCTTCTAGGTTTCTGACACCTGAAAATAAAGCACTTTCCTTTACATCAGCACCTGCCTTTCAAATATTGGCTTTTGTAGTGGCAGGCAGCTGGACGTGCATTTGATTATGTCATGTTTGGCAAGTAATTTTAGTCTTTTTGTCAGTGTATCTGCCATATAGGATGGTTGTGGGTAATATTTCAGAAGTGTTGCTTATATAGTCCCTGAAATTTAGTCCAAGATTTCATAGTTGTAGAAAAGATTTTATTTTAACTATGCTTGTATCCTTTCCATGTTTAGATTTATAAAGGTGGGAGGGGAGCTTATTGGATGCTATTGAGAAAGGACTTACACTAATCTTTGGTTCCAATACAGTTTCTCCCCAAAATTAAAAGCAAGATTAATAGATTCACAATCTACTATCCTCAAGATCTGAGTTGCTGGTGTACTTGTATTATTGACCTTTCTTGGGATCTGACTGTATGGGGTTTGCTCCCTCTCTTGAACTGAACACTAGACACTAAATGCCTTGGCTTGTATGATCTCAGGATTGTATGTAAATAGAAAGTGTATGCCAACAGCTGTAGTTTTAATTCCTGACCAGGCTCCTATGTAAGTCCTTACCACTTGGTTTTTGTACGTGAAATAAGATCTATCTCCCTCACAGCTATGTTCATTGTGGAGACTTCCATGAAATTTTTTTTCCTTAAAGAAGAAGGAATATATTATTAGATAAATTATGAATCTTATTTATGCAGACTAAAATTCATAATATTCTAAGCTGATACTTTTTTTTGTGGTTAGGTCTTGTGGACCAGTATAGATTTATCTTTAATTTACTCACCAAGTAGAACCACAATATAACATCTAAACTTAAGTATATTAAGTATAACTCTCTCTTTCTTTTATTCAAGGAGAGAGGTCAAAGTATGGTTTTGGAAATTTCCCACACAGATTGTAACAAAGTCTATCAAATGTGAGTCATGTGGCAGTTCAGTCAATGTTATTTTCACTTTCCTCTTGGGGAGTGTCTTTTATTCATAGTGAATTGCTCTCAATTTCAAGGTCTAATGTAGAGGCTATTTTCTTAGAGAATACATCACATTATAGTCAAACAATCATTATCAAAATAATTTGTTGAAATAGATAAAATTTATATTACTTTAACTTTATATATATGTTAAAGTACTATATTTTCATCTTCTTTTTTAAATGTTTTAAAAATGTGTGTATTGAGTTTTAGAGAGAGGAAAGGAGAAAGAGCAAGAGAGAGAGGGGGAGAGAGAGAGAAAGAGAGAGAGACTGGTGCCAGAATGTAATGCCGATCACTTGCTTCCTGTGTAGGTCATGATGGGGAGGGAACCTACAACCCAGGCATGCACCCTACCAGGAATCAGACATGAACTCTTTGATCCTTGTATTTCTGGGGATAACTCTCCAACCAACTGAGCCACCCACCAGGGCATTTATCTTTTAGTAATAGTTGAGATAAAGATGTTTCATATACTATACGATTGTATTGAAGAAACAGATGGAATCTATTTGTTACTCAATTATAATTTAAAAATTCTAAAATCTTTGGAAACTAAAATTCAGTCTTGAATTCTAAATGAAAATCTGGATACAATGTTATATTCATTTGGATTTTTTATTGAAACTACATGGATTACACATATTGAATATCGAGAAAAGCAAAACTTACGACTATATTCACATACTTTCACATGTAATGAATAATCAAATATTTAATATGTAAAATATTCATGTGTTAAAGTAAAACGTATTTGGATATATAAACAATCCAGTTTCATTGACATTAGTGATATGTTTTGAATATTAAAGGTAAACCTTTTATGTTTAATCCAAATATCATAAAGTATCATATACTATTTTATGTTGTATATATATATTTTGCCATTACAACATTATACTAGACATTCTTTCTCTATTTTTCATTTTCCTTTCTTTATGAGCCTGAATATTTCTTTTCCTATTTTTCATTACTTCTGTGTAAGAAACTTCCAGATTATTCACTTTTAGCACCTATAACCTAATAATAAAGATGTCATGAATTAAATGCATAATGACCTCACGCTGAAACCTGTCATGCCTTACTGTTCTGTGAGGCAAGACAAATCCAGGCATCTTAACTAGTTTTGTAGATTTCTGTTGATTCAGTGTAGAGACATTTTAGAATGTCTCAGAGTATGGTGTTTTTTTGATAACCAGTGGAAGAAATTATGGCCTGTCACAGTTTGTACTTTAGGTAAACTCCAATTACTCCTGCAGTGTGTGTATCATGAGTGAATGTTTTGATACTTGAGAGTAGCATGAAATGGGCAGGTATATTTACTGCTTCACTAGGATTTAGATTGGTGAATCAATTTTCTTCTAGTGTCTATAGTCCTTGAAATACCATATCAAGAAGCCCTGGAGTTTATACCTCACATTTGTGGTGAGTGCAAAGAAGACACTGTTGGACACTGTAAGGGCTATCATCTGGATTATTTTGGTGGTTAGAGCAGAGATTCATTCAGCTTACTTTGAATAGTAATGTTGTGGTTATATTGCACATGAGAATGAGGGTGAATGTAGTCTAATGGGAATCCATAACTAGTCCAGAGATTATAGAAAGCAGCAGTGTCTTTATCAATATATCTCCTAGGGCAAGGGGTATAAAGGAAAGAATAACAAAATAGGACTACATCAAATTAAAAACTTTCTGAATGGCTAAAGAAAACATAAGTAAAATGAAAAGAGAAACAGCCATATGGGAAAACATATTTCCGAATGATACCTCAGAAAAGGTGTTGATCTCCAAAATATAAAGAACACACATGACTCAACACCAGGAAGACAAGCAATTTAATTAAAAAATGAGCCAAGGACTGGAACACACACTTCCCCAAGGAGCACATACAGAGGGCCCCTAGACCTTTGAACTATTGCTCAGCATCACTAGCCATCAGAGAGATACAAATTAAAACAGCAATGAGATACCACTTCATACAGGTCAGAATAGCCATCATAACAAATCAACTAACAAGTGCTGCAGGGATGTGGAGAAAAGTTAATCCTGGTGCACTATTGATAGGAATGCAGACTGGTGCAGCCACTGTGGAGAACACTGTGCGGAATTTCCTCAAAAAGTAAGATGGAACTGCCTCTTGATCTGATCATCCCACTGCTGAGATTATACCCTAAGAACCCTGAAACATCAATTCAAAAGAACCTATGCACCCCAATGTTCACAGCAGCATTATTTACAATAGCCAAGTTCTGGAAACAGCCTGATTGCCCATTGGTAAATGAGTGGATCAAAAAACTATGGTACATTACACAATGGAATACTGCACAGCAGAAAGAAAGAAGGAGCTCTTACCTTTCACAACAGCATGGGTGGAACTGGAGAGCATTATGCTCAGTGAAATAAGCCAGGTGGTGAAAGACAAACACCATATGATCTCACCCTTAAGTGGGACCTAGTCAACAAAACAAACAAGCAAGCAAAATATAATCAGAGACATGAAATAAAGAAAAACCTGACAGTGACCAGAGGGGATGGGGGAGGAAAATGGGGAAAGAAGAGGAAGGTTCTAGTCAAGGAATATGTATAAAGGACTTAAGGTAGCGGACAACAGGGTGGGGACTGACTGAAGGGTGGAGGTGTTGGGGGCGGGGCATGGGACAGCAATAGGGGAAAAATTGGGACAAATGTAATTGAACAACAGTAAAAAAGAAAGAAAGAAAGTAGTTTTGGACCTAGGAAAATTTACTTAAGATTTAGCTCTTATTCAGTAGGATATCCTCCATCTATTGCCACTGAAATATATATTCTTTCTTATAACTGGTTCCGCTGCAATCATTTGCTTCACTTAAATTTATTTTTAATTTATTGATTTTACAGAAAGAGGGAGAGAGAGATTCATTTGTTGTTCCACTTACTTATGAATTCATTGCTTGCTTTTTGTATGTTCAACCAGAGATTGAACCCACAACCTTAGTGTATTGGGAGGATGCTCTAACCAACTGAGTACCCAGCCAAGGCTTCACTTCACTTTCTATTATGAACAACCTCTATTTACCTCAGTTTTGATTTACTTTTCATATAAACATGATCATATTTTTATTTGTGTTCAACCTGGACCTCTGATTTTTCATGACTTCGCCTAATATGCATCTTTTCAACTCCAGCTGCCAAATTTTCATTCCTCCTATAGATCATGTTTAGATTCATAAAAGAAGAATTTGAATAAATTATCTAATTGCTGCCATGAAGTCTTAGTGCTGGCCAATTTACACATTTGCTTTCCTTTGGCCATTGGCATTCTCTGGTTTACTTTCTAAATGGCATGATCCTTTAGTACAGAACATGACCTCCTAGAGGAATGAACTACTAGAAGTTGTTGATCATCCTATCTTAAATTTTTATGTACATGGAAAATGTTCTTAGAAAAAGACAGTAGGAGTGGAAGGCATTATGGTTATAGTGTCCAGCATACAGGGATATTCATAATGCTAAGAAAGTTAACTGTGTTTGCTAGGTAAGTTAGGAAACAGAAAATTAATACTTTGACCAATGAAGCTGAATTAATGGCATCGAGAATCTAAAATATTGTTGAAGACAATAAAATAAAGAAATTAAAGGCTTAGAGTAATAAAGTTTATGACTGGAAAAGACCCAAATTATTACCATGGCAAACTACCCAATATATGCAGACTGAGATATAGATTAAGGTAGATACTAGAGTGTAGGTCTACATTCTACTCCAAGTCCATTGCTCTTTTCATTCTATCCCACAATGTACTTATGTAAACAGACAAATAGAAAAAAGTATTGATAATATAACTCTTTCCAAAGGCACTTTATGCCTCACCTCATATTTCAAAGTCCTTCATACTATATATCTGTTTTTGGAGAACTTTATTTATTATAAGGCCAAAGATGAAAAAAAGGTTAAGAACCTCTAAAATCTATTATTTGATGAATAACAACTTCAAAATACTATATTTATAATTAAAAATTTTCTTAAAATACATGTTTTAATTAAATCAGAAACAAAATGTTTACGTTTGGTTCAAGAATACTAATTGCTCATTTTTAACACTTTTCTAAGAAATCATAAAATGATGAGATAATTATGAAGGCACACAATTTATAAACTGTAGATGGGTGTAATTAGTAGATAATAGATTTAAGTACATTTTTTGAAATAAAAAATGTATTGAAAACCGCTAACAGGTAAAACCATGCCAAAAAGCCACAGCCTAGAATATGTTTAAGGGTATGTTCATTAAACAGGAGCTGATCTTCCTGATAGAAATAGAGAAGCTCTGAATTCTGGAGAAGTGATATTGATACTGTGGAGGTACAAAAGGTAGAGATTAAAGTCTATATGAAGAATAGTCATCAACCCAAATTTCATCTGTGAAGCATTCCATCAATAAAATATGGTCCAGTGCCTCACACGATCATGCTGAAGTGGAGCCTGCCATCAGCAAGCCTCTCTCCATAAACAGAGCTTGAAATAAACATTTCTCTTTCTTTATCCTTAAATGGGTACAACATTTGAGTACCAGTGAATGAATATGAGTGAACCTAAAAGTAGTGAGAAGAAATAATAGAACTACAGAATAAATCACAGGAGAAATGAAATCTGCATTCTAGTGTATTTTTTATCTCCATGAACCATGGGAGGTAGTCACATCAAAGAATTCTAAGAAGTCTCTCTCATGATTAAACACTGGATGGGGAGAAGCGCTGCTGTAGAAGGAACACTGAACTCCATTAGAACACTTTCCTCTCTTTCCTGTTAGGAACAGGAGCCTTCATATGTAGGAATAGGGGAAATGAACACTTCTGCCCTTAGAACACTAGTGAAAAAGGTAGCAGCTGGAGAAAACAACCAGAAAAAATCTATCACTAGTTGAGAGGCAGGGAAATGCTTGAACTACTGAGAGGACCAACATACCAAGATGAAGGACAAGAATAAAAATAAATTCAGGTGGGCAAAGTTTAAGGAGAAACAGAATGTTTGCATAGACTCAGGGGGGGAAAGTAACTTTATGATAAGAAAAAACATGGTAGACATCATTACCAGTAATAATATATATCTACATAATGTACACAATAAAATTGTGCACTGAGAAGGAGCATATAACTTCTCTGATATTCATCTCAAAAACTCATAATTTTCTTCTAGTTATAAAGATATATCAGACAAACTCAGAATTGAGGAATTTTATACAAAATACCTGATAATTAATTTTGAAAGGTGTCAAATTCATAAAAGACAAGAAAATCTCAGAAACTATTATTACAGATTGGATACAAACTATGACAATTAAAGGCTATGCAGGATCCTGTACTGGATCCTAAAACAGAAAAAGAACACTTTAGGGAAAACCACTGAAACTCCAATAAGGTCTCCAGTTTAGTAAACAGTATCGTACCAATGTTAATTTCTTACTATTGATCATTGCACAGTGTTACCATCATGAGATTCTAGCTAAAGGGTGTAGGGCACAGGTGGCAAACACAAGGCTTGTGGGCCAAATCTGTCCCTCGACCTTGTTTTATTTGGCTCAGCACCTTATTTCTACTCTGTAGCAGTGCTGAGCTCTTGCTTAACTGTTAAGGAATGCTTACACTTACACAGTCCTAAAATCACATTTGGACCTTTGAAGGAAATGGCAAGGCTGATGTGGCCCCTGGTGAAAATGAGTATGACACCCCTGATATAGGGGGACTCTGCACCATTTTTACAACTCTCCTTTTTAAAAAATTTCTTAATATTTTTTGTGTACATTCTAGGTCTCGGTGGGTCTCTCCAATGAACTTCCCTGTGAGGCTGGGAGTTCCTCCCACTGCCTCAACCCTCACAGGCTTTTTTCAGTCAGAGGTTTTGAAGCTTTATTTCCCTAAGCTGGAAA
>PVKM010036753.1:0-14687 GCA_004027735.1 Carollia perspicillata | reverse complement strand
TCTTTCTGGTACAATTTGCAAATGATTTACATAGGTTTACTGAGGTAGAAAAATAACTTCTATTTGCTTAATACAATTTTCTAATGTTTACGTTACAGACTGCTTCTGCTAAGAAAAAAAATGTAATATTTTGCATTTTTTGAGGAGGATTTTGAAAAATCTTTATTTGATGTTCTTCTGGCCCAAGGAATTTACTGGTGTTAAGCATGGGGGGGAAAAAGCTTGGGGCTTGGGGTGTGTTTTTCTTTTATAAGTTGAATTTAATGGCCTCAGGCCATATTCTGTAGGCCTATGCTTTGGATATCCATTCATATGACTAAAGACCTGGTTAAAATAATTTCTTGTTAAATCATGTATATTATCCACAGGCCTAATTGCCATATCTATGTTCTTCTAGAACCTATCACAGTTCTGCATGAATTAAGTGACTGTGCAAACGGTTAGAAATGCACAAAAAGAGAGATGGGAGGAACCCGAAGATCTGGTCCAAGTGCCTTTATTTGATGCCCCGCTTACCAGTGCCTTGAGTCGGGATGGATCACCTGGGGGGGCGGGCAGGAGGGGGAGGCAAGAGTGGGATTTTTAAAAGAAAAAGTGCGGGGTCTGTGATGGGATAGGGGAGGGGTTAGCCTCCTGTTCTTCTGGGCGGGTGCCTCAGGGTTTCGGGATGTGAGCCAGGACAACGGGTTAGGTGAAGGGAGGGCTGTTCCCAGGTACGGGAGGGTCGGTCTGACCGCCGGCCACTGTGGCTGGTACCAGGTGTCTATCGTGCACCGTGGGAGAGACTTTATGATTAAGCTGCAGGCTACCAAGCAAGGCGGGACAACTGAGTCACGGGCAGTCCAGAGGGTAGGTTGCAAACTGGCCTGACAGGGTCATTAGCAGTCTGGGCGTTGGGGAACTGGCTTGACACTTTCACAAACTTAAATGTAGAAGACAAACAAACTTCATGGACTTCATTTTTTAAAAAAAGGAAAGAAAACACACCATAGCCTAACCAAATAATTTGAGATGCCTCTCAAATTTTTTACATCTTTTCATGCTATAGTGTAAATTTGAATAGGAGATCTATAGAAGTATTTCACATAACAATAATATTTGTGTTTTTATTTTTAAAATAATTTCAACATTACTCTAAAGTTGCAGGAATAGTTCCAGCAGTGTCCGTATATCCATTGATCAGAAACCCTATTCAAGTTTTCATCGGTTGTCCTAGCAACGGCCCGCATAGCAAATGGCCCAATACAGTATCAGCTGTTGCCTTTAGTTGTCATACCTCTGAAGGGAATCAAAGTTTTGTCACTTGGAAGCTACCTTTGTAGGATATTAATTGCAAGCTGTTTGTTGAGAAATAAGACTCACGAAGGATATTTGACCCTTCCCCCTTTCCAGCCCAAGAGATTCAGACAGAAAAACCTGCTTTGGGAAGGAAGCCTTGGCTAGATTCCCTCAAGAATCATCACCCTAGGCCCTGCCTGAGTAGCTCGAAGGCGAGAGCGTTGTCCCGTGCACGGAGAGGGTTCCCCATCAGGACACGTACCTAGGCTGCGGGTCTGATCCCTGCTGCAGGCATCGACGGAAGGCAACAGATCAATGCTTCTCTCTTTCTCTAAAATCAATACACATCCTTAGGTGAGGATTAAAAAAATAGTAATAACCTTCACCCTAGAATTAGTCAGGAAGACTCCCAGTCTGTTAGCAGGATTCCCTCTGTGTCCCATTGTCTCTGAGTTGCCTAGCAAGAATTTTTCAACCATGTATCTTCCTGCTCTTCCACTCTCCGTAAAAGGTGAAAGAGTTATAAGATCTGAAGAGAAAGTAGTCTATTGACTACCTGTAAATCACCGATGCTCAATTCTGAGATCTAATACCCCGTTTCACCCCACTTCTCCTTCGTCCAAAAATGCCATACATATCCAGTGTCATCTCACTGTTTCCAGAATTTTCATGATTATGGGAAACCCCATGCTCATGAATTAAAAGTTTGACTTTCTCCCACTAAACTGTCTTGTTGAATTGATTATTAGCCCAGCTAGAAGGATTTAGAAGGTGGGAGAGAAAGTACTATTTTTTTAGTCCCCCATACCTCCTCAGTCTCTTTTAATCCAAGAAAATGTCATAGTCTTTCCTTGACTTTCAAACTATAACTTTTTAAAAGACAACTGGGAAGTTATTTTGTAGACTGTTCCTCAATTTAGGGTTGTCTGATGTTTCTCTATAATTAGATTCAGGTTATGCATACAGTTTTGGCAGGAGTATCATGAGAGCATCGCTAATATCTCTTTGCATCCTGTCAGGGGACACATAATTTTAGTCTGGTGATGTTGCATTTGATGCTACACTTGAAAAATGTGGTGCCTGCCAGCTTACTTCACTGGAAAGCTATTCTTTCCCCCTTTATAATTGTCTTTTGTGGGGAGAAAATTGGGGATTATGTAAATATTCCATTTGTCATCTAACTTGCACCCACACACTTTAATATTTATTGATGATTCTTGCCTGAATTGGTTGTTACTAGGTTGTCACCAAATGGCGACTTAGTTATTTATTTATATTATATTTAATAGCTGGCCTTCAACCATTTGGAAGAGCTTTTTCCTCTTCCCATTTCTTTCTTTCTTTTTGTGTGAGTCTGTATGGACATCAGAATACTTTCTTCAATAGCCTATAATCCATTCCTATCACTATCTGTTCTGATGCTCTAACTGTCTCATATTCGCCCAGTGGGTGTTGGCCCTTCAAACAGGCCTCTCTGCCATGTAGACACACCTTATTGTTTTTGAGTACTTCCTTGCTACCCGACATTAAATTGCCCTTCATGCTCTTCTTGTGCTTTTGCTGCCTCAGTCCCCAAATCACTCATTTCCACCCCCCCAAGACCTCTTCTGTTAGTGGAAAATGGTTTTCAGAAATGAAGATCTGTCTGCTAGGTGTGCTTGCTGCTATGAGCTATTGCCGCTTCCAGTATTGCTCAGTGGACACAACTAGGATAGCGCGTAGGTGCATCTGTATTCATTTTTCTATCTACATCTATAGCTACAGCTATCAAATGAATTCAACAGTACTTCCATTTCAGTTCAAACACAATACTGCAAGGTTCAGGGTTCATTATCCTTCTTCCTTTTTACGTTTACACTTCCCTTATCTGACGGCAAGAAAGCTGGCTCCGTACCCCCCCATATGTTTCCTTATTTGCTCAGTGCCCCGGTTTGTCACAAATTCTCCAACCTGCCGCCCCACCATCCATCCAGCTACTTTTGGGTTGTCCTTCTTGCTTGAGCCTACCTACGGACTTTATAAATAAACTGTTAAGGAAGGAAGGGTATTATAATACTGATCATGAATAAGTATGTGAGGAGAAAGTCAGCGAATCAGGGAAAGAAAATACGAAAACAGGGATCTACCTGATTGAGAAGGCAGTAATTAGTTCGGTGAGGCTAGGTTTTGTTGCAGTAATAAACAACCCTAATATTGTAGCAGTTTAAAACAATACACGTGCGTTTCTTGAGCCCGCAAAGTCCACTCTAGGCCCGAGTGGCTCTGGAAAGTCATTGCTCTTTGGGAGGTGGCCCAGCACTCCGGGCTGCTTTGAGCTCGTAGTCCCTCCATGAGATCTTGGAGGCACCAGAAGAGAACAGAACAGGACCAGCTCTCAAAACTTCCCCATGGAAGGAACCCACGTCAATTCTGCTCACTGTTCATTGGCTAAAGAAAGTCACATGACTACTCATCATTTCAAAGGGTCAAGAAAGAATAATCTTCCCCACTCCCCATGAGAGGAGAATGAAAAATAATGGGAAACATAGGAATAATCACCACAAGGCTTTTTTTCTCTGAGCTTCTAAAAAAAAGGTAGCAATAATCAGATTCATTGTTTTTTGTTTTGTTTTGTTTTGTGAAAGAGATTTAGCCCTGGCTGGTATGGCTGAGTGGGTTGAGTGCTAGCCTGTGAACCAAAAGATCACCAGTTCAGTTCCCGGTTAGGGCACATGCCTGGGTTGTAGCCCAGGTCCCCAGCTGGGGGTGTGCGAAAGGCAACCGATCAATGTATCTCTTGCACATCAGTGTTTCCTTCTCTTTCTCCCTCCCTTTCCCTCTCTAAAAAATAAAATCTTTAAAAAAAAAGAGAGAGAGATGTAGCCGTAAATATTTTTGAAACCCAAGATAATCAAGTTCACATTACAGCAACTAAGAAAATCATTTAACAATTATTTACTTCCAAATTTATATGGACTTAAGTCTGAAGTTAGAGATGGCTCTGTGGGGAATTAAAAAATATAATACTTTGTCTCCCACCTCCTAAGTTCTTCTAGCTGGGCTATTAATCAAATTAACAGAGACAGATTAACAGGAGAGAATCAAAGTTCTTACACACATCCATGGGGAATTCACATAAGCTCGAAAATTCCAATGACAGTGAGGCAACATTGGGCGTATATGGCAGCTTGGGAAAAGGAGAAAGTGGGAAGAGAGGGGCGTTAGAGTTCAGAAGTGAGAACCAGAGCTACAGGTAGTTGAGGAAGGGAACAGGGAAATCCTAGCCCGGCTGCTCAGAGACAATGGGACACAGTGGGTGCTTCCTTTATGCTAACCGACTCCCATAGAAGCCTTCTATTTACCATACTTAATTCAAATTAGGCTACAGTTCACCTAAAATTTCTTTTCTAAAGCAGATTATTTTCTGTCCGGATCACTCGGGCAGGAAAGGGAGAGGATTAAAAGTTCTTTCTAAATCTATTTTCTTAAATAGCTTAAAACAATACCCCAGAAGGGCAGCTTCAGGGTGGCGAAGTTTGGTTCCCTTCAGTTCACTTAGGTCCCACCCAGAAAGCCTTTTAGTAACTATTTAAGTGGGCAATTCACAAACCCGGCCAATACTTTAGAATCACTTGGGGAGGTTTGTACAATAATTGTCTAGCTCTCACTCAGAGACTCAGATCCAATTAGCCTGGGGTGGGGCCTGGGGAACAGTGTGGGAGCCCCCCTTGGGCACAGTTTCCCTTTCTGGGGTTTCAGGTACCCACAGTCCACATAGGTCCGAAGAGATCAACTAGAAAACTCCAGAAATAATTCATGAATTTTAAATTGTGGGCCGTTCTGAGTAGCATAATGGAATCTCCCGCCATCCTGATTGGTCCTGTTTGGGAGCTGAATCGTCCCTTTGTCCTGTGTTATTATTCATGCTGCACATGCTCCCCAGCCACAAGTCCCTTAGCAGTCATCCCGGTTATCAAATCGACCATCCCAGTAAGGCAGTGCTTGTGCTTAAGTTAACCCTCCTTTTACTTAATAATGCCACTTCCCATAACTTCTTTATAGTGCATTGTTACAGTTGTTCTATTTTATTACAAGTTATTCTTTTCAATCTCTTACTGTGCCTAATGTATAAATTCAACTTCATCGTAGGTATGTATGTATAGGAACAACCACACAGGGTTCAGTGGTATGCCCAGTGTCAGCCATCCACTGGGTGGTTGTGGGGGGCATCTTGGAATGTATCCTCTGTGGATAAGGGGTGACTACTGGAGTTCTAAAAATTCCCTGGTGAGTCCACTGCAAAGCCAGGGTCAGAATCCCTGAGTCCCATCCTGACACCACTGTGCCCCACCAGTCCTCTTCCCCAGATGCCACCGTCCCTGGGAAACCTTCCCACCCCAGGTCTAGGCGAAATGCTCCCAAGTCCCTCTCAACTTCCTCTATCATATCTCCTATCACACTGCACTATATTTGTGTGGATGTTTTGCTGTATCTAGTTGTGAGTTCTATAAAGATCAGGACATATTAATTGGACACCCAACTCGTGGCATGATACCTAACACACACAATAGGTGCTCAACTCATGTGTGCTAAATACATTAGCAAATAAGTCCGTCAAATTGGACTTAGAACTTTCTGCCATTTTACTCTCTGGTCCAGTATAAAGCTTATAGGTACAGAAAAAGTGTTATTTGTATCCTTTGTGAATGACTAATATCAAACTCTTGTAAAAAGATCCTGGCCTAACTGCACTATGAACACTTGTAAAGCTGAGTAAGAACAAGTAAAATATTTGATGCTTATTGTGATTATTTGAACTCATTTGAGGGTTGCACACACTCAGGAATTTTTCTTAGGAACACCAGAAACGGCTATTTGCCTCAGCATAATATATCTGTAGGCATTTGGATAAGATAACAGGCAACAACCATGCCGCCTGCAGGGTGAAGTTTCTATAAACTTTTCTGTGGTTCAAGGACTCTCAACCTCTCCCTGCCTGCCTTCCTAATTTCTTATCCTAGTTGACTGAGGTGGGAAGGGCTGAGATTTTGCATCCAGAAACCTGGGAGTCGGTGCTATTCTGTCGGAGAATATCGGGCCGGCGTTTTCATTTCTCTACCCGCCATTTCCCCAGGGGAACAGGACCCGTGCCTCATGGTCGATTCGAAGGTTGAGTGAGACATTGTGCAAGGCAGGGCTTTGTACACTGGGAGGCGCTACACAAATGCTGCCTGCGGTCCGTTGCCTAAGAGAGTGACTGACAGATGCCACACTCAGCCTTACATTTCTGGACTTTGTGCCTTCTTCGGCCTATGGTGTTCTTTCTTCACATTTCTGTCTATCCAGTTATTATGCTCAGTGAAGGATAGTCTCCATCCCTTTCCTTGAAATGGTATCTCTAATGGAACTCCACCAGTGGGTGCCATGTGGGTTGCTGTATTTTCTGTCATGCTGTAAGTGGGGGACAGCAGGGCACAAGGGAAAGAGTAATGCTGCCACCCATGTGCTCACCAGTTTCAAATGTGCGTTAATTGATTAATTGAATAGTTAGATTTAATTATTATGAGAGTACTTCAGAGCGTGTTATGTGAAATTCACAGACTCTGAGTAATCTGAAACCTGCCCCGTTCAGCCTGCCAATCCATCTCGGCTGAGAAATGCAGTCGGTGGAATCCTGAGAGAGGGATTTGATCTTCGGGTCAGGGACAGAAGGATTACGGAGGGTTTTTATATGTTTTCAGAGTGCCTTTCTATTTCAGGAGAAAAACAATACACATTCCATTTCGCAGGAGCAAGTGGCGTTCGACCAGAGAATTACTTATTTAGTAAAGAGATGAATTTTTACCCTCAACCACACTCATTATGTTTATAAATATTAAATAGGAATGAAAGGAATTTAGAAAGCTGAAACAGTGTTGGCGATTGAACTTTAAAAGCTGACACAGACATGTGATTGAAAATATTTCAACTGTGTGAAGGCCTATATACATTTTTGCATGGTGACATTCGTTTCCAGGGCTTTGTGTTGAGATTAGAGACTCACACTAGCGTTTACCAGCACAGTGTCATGGAAGGCTGACTCTGCACCATGCTCTGTGACGAAGGGTTTCCAGATTAAACCAGCGGGTAAACCACGCATGCTCTCATGCCCCTCTTGGAGATTCATGATGCGTGCCTGCCTGTTAAATTTGAGCACTTCAACGGTAAAGAGCCTGTTTAAATTTAACTCTGTCACTCCCAAATGTCTTTCACTGTGGAACCTTTTGAAAAATAGTTATTATAACTCCTATTTACAGATGAAAACCTTAGAGTCCTCTGGAAATCCCACTGGGAAACTCTGAATTGCATACAGGGATGAAATGCATTCACTTGCTCAGCTAATCCACAGAGTGTATTTTCTGGAATGGAGTTGCAATAACAATTATGTAAATTTTTACATAAAGCATAATGTGATTTAAAACTAACCATGAAAGTTTTTTTTTTTTTTGGTTTGTAACAGCTTTAATGAAATTTAATGTACATATCATACAATTCACTCAGCTAAAGTGTACAATTCAATTATTTTTGGGTATTCAGAGTTGTGCAGCTATGGCCAGGCTCAATCTCAGAATATTTGCGTTGCCTCATATCCTTTAACTATCATGCCCTTGCCCCTCCACCTCCCGACCCTGGCCCTAAGCAGCCACAAAACCACTTTCTATTTCTGTAGGTTTGTCTATTCTACATATTCCATATAAATGGAACCGCATAATATGTGGCCTTTTGTACCTGATTTCTTTCACTCAGTGTCATACTTTCAGGGATCACCCGTGCTATAGCATGTCTCAGTACTTCATTCCTTTAGCAATAAAGCAATGAAGATTGACAGAAGGCCAGGAACTTAAGAAAGCAGATGAAGGGCAGGATTGGTGAGTTGTCATGCCAAGAACTCTCTGCTACCTGTGTGGGGGCCATTGTGAGCAAGCACCCTGGTCCTCCCTCGCAGGGTAATGAGGTCGTTTCTAGGACAGAAAATGCCCTTCCAGGAAGAGGGTTGCCATATTCTCTCCCTTCTCCATTGTCTCATGCTTTTGGCTCCAAATTGCAGAATTTACCTCCTCTGCAAAATATGCTTCCTGAAAATATTTTGTGGATCAAAACTGATGCTGTTCATTGATATACAGGACCGGAGGCTGGAGTCAGTTTTTCAACATGATTATCTAAAGTCAGAGATGCTGGTACTTGTTTCCTGCTTATTCACAGACTTGAGGAGGGAATTTCCAGGGCGGGGGTGGGGTGGGGAGATTGCATGGAACTTCAGTTAAACCTTTTAAAATGTACAATAGTCAGGAGAGAGAATGCTCTTTCTCTCCCGAGGCACCTAATAGAATCGCTATAGGGATATTACATTTTGTAAAGGGTCTCACAGCAATTTTCAATAATTAGCTCAAAGAGCTTTGGGCGCCAGGAGAGTTCTTGTGCTTCACAGAGTAGGTAAGACAGGACCTGGGCGCAGGTCCTTACCACCCAGTCATACTGTCTCTATCCCCAAGAAGTAGAGACGGGATAGCGGGAGATAACTAGCATTCTCTGCTCTAATGCAGTTGTCATACAAATAAATAATACAATAGTTAATAAATAGCCCTTCCAATAAACTGCAATTCACATAATCATAACTGTAAACTAACTTTTGCCCACCCCATATATGTATGCTTTATTATATGGTAGAGTCTTAGTTATAGGCCGTTAATTTACTTGATTGGATTTCTTCATTCACTCAGTGAATACAGATTGATGCCTACTGTATGCCAGGCATTGGGTTAAATGCTGGGAATACGAAACCAATAAGATGCAATGTAAACTAGACATCATCAAAATAAAAAAGTGGTATATTAAAGGATATCATTAAGAAAGTGGTTTCCGGGGGTGCCATCAATGAACATGTATGAAGGATGCATGGACAAAGCCGGAGGACGTGGGTTTGGGGGTGGGGAGTAAAAATGGAGACATTTGTACTTAAACAACACTTTAAAAAAAAAGAAAGTGGTTTCTGGAGAATGGGGAAAAATTGTTACAAATAATGTACCTAATAAATAAAGGAGTAGTATCCAAAATGTATATAGAACACTTATAACTCACTAATAAAAAGACAAAGAATCCAATTAAAAGTTGGGCAAAGGATCTAAATAGACATTTCTCCAAGGAAGTTATATGAATGACCAATAAGCAAATTAGAAATGCTCAATATTATTAATCATTAGGGAAATGCAAGTCAAAATTGTAATGAGATATTACTTCCCACCCACTAGAATTGTTATTGTCAAAAAGGTGAATGTTGATGAGGACATGGAGAAACTGAAACCCTCACGTAACAGGGTACAGAGTGGGGAGAAAATAGGAAGAAAAACCCCACAAATGTGGAGAGGGGGAAGTGTAGGATAGCTTTTAAGATACTTTGCAAAACAATGGCAAGTTAAAAGCTGTGTTGCACCCTTCCCCCTGCACAGGCAGACATGACTTTGGGAACATTCAGGGACTCCAGACACAGCCTGGGGGAGCATGAAAAGCAGGAGCTGGATGCCCTTGCATCTCTGAGAACCCTTGCCCTGACTAAAGATGGCAGCCAAAAGAAGGTAAAAGATACAGGGGAACTGGCAAAAGTAGCACATCATCGGAGAGGCTGGATATGAAGTGACATAGGAAAATTTGGGCTGAGCCTTTAAAATAAGGGCAGGCAGAAAGAGAAGGAAGAAGCAGTCACACAGTTGGAAAGGATGTAGAGAAGGGGCCCCGGTCCACCATGAGGTCTGGTGCGTAAGGAGATGCCACATGGTTTGGAGTAAAAGCCAGAGTAAGAGAGAAGAGACCTGCTGGGAAAACTGGCTGGAGAAGATAGTGGCCGAGCTGATGGAGCTGTGCAGGGACCTGCCTAACCACGCATGGATTCTGGAGAGATGCCTGGAGCTGAGCTGAACTGTGACTGGGAAGGCTGAGCCGCAGACTTCTGCTTTTCTGAAAGATGGTACTTCTGAGCGGCACATTCTGAAATCGGCCTGGTTTGGCAAAGGGAGGCAGGACTATGTGTTTTGGGGTGTTTTAAAAGGAGGAGGACTTAAGGGCCCAAATCCACCTTTATTCTAAAACTGTATAACTTTTAAATAAACAACCCCTTTCCTTTTTTACCAAACTTTTCCACTGGGACTCATGCTTCTTGGCGGCAGGCAACTGAACCCCACAGCGTTCCAGAACAGCATTGGTGGGGTTCTGTAACACTTGCAAACTGCTGCTATTGGAAGTGTAAAACCGTGCAGCCACTTTGGAAAACAGTTCTGTTTTTGTTCCTGGCACTTCCTCAAAAAGTTAAGCATACAATTACAATAGGACCCAGCAATTCCACTCTTAGAAATTGCCCAAGAGAAATGAAAACACATGTTCACACAAATATTTGTACATAAATGTTCACAGAAGCATTATTTGTAGTAGACCCAAAGTAGAAACAACCTAAATGTCCATCAAGTAAAGAATGGGTAAACAAAATGTGGTACATTTATACAATTGCATATTATGCAGCAATACAAAAGAATGAAGTACTGGGTCAGGCTACAACCTGGATGCACCTTGAAAATGTTTTGCTAAGTGAAAGAAGCCAGACACAAAAGACCATGTAGGGGCTAAAAAAAAAAGAAATTAATACTTTTTCTCCCACCTTCTAAGTTCTTCTAGCTGGGCTAATAATCAAATTAACAAGAGACAGATTAACAAGAGAAAATCCAAAAGTTAATAGACGTGCATGGGGAGTTTACATGCATAAAAATTCCAAAGACAGTGAGGCAACATTTGGTGTATATTGGACAATGGAGAAAGACAGCCAGCAGAGTGGTAGATTTCAGAAGTGAGAGTGGAGAATTGCAGGTAGTAGAGAAAGTGTGGAACACGCGTGGTCAGCAGATCCTTACTAAGCCACTCAGAGACGATGGGATGCAGGGCCCCTGCCTTAAGCCTTCCCATTTGCCATTCTTAACTGATTAGGCTAGGGCAACATCCTAGATTCCCTTCCTAGAGTGGGTCTTTCTATCTGAATCTTTTGGACAAGAAAGACAGGAGGATCAAAGATTCTTTGTGAGTTTATCCCTAAAGACAGCTTCAGGATGGAAAAATTTAGTCCCCTTCAACCACACATTGTATAATTCCATTTATGCGAAGTTTTTAGAATAGGCCAACCTACGGAGGCAGAAAATAGATGGTTGCAGAGGGCTAGAGGGGGGAAGTTGGGGTGATGGCTAAGGGGTATGGGATTTCTTTCACTATTCTAAAGTTGACTGTGGTGATATACCCACAACTCTGTGAATACACTAAAATGATTGAATTGTGCACTTCAATGTGTAAAATGTATGGTATGTCTATTATATCTCAATAAAGATGCATTTTTAAGAGACATATTTTGTGTCAGATTATGAAGGATCCTGTATGTCAGCACTTAGAAGTTTGCTATTAGTGTGGCAGTGGTTCTTAGTGTGGCTCTGGACCAGCAGTATCATCTAGGACTTGTTAGAAATACACATCTTCAGGCAGGCTGTCCTCCACATCCGCTGAACCAGAAACCCTGGAGGTGATTCTGAGGTAGGCCCAGCTACCTGTGTTTGAACAAGTCTTCTAGGTGATTCTGATGCATGCTAAAATTTGAGAGCTACTGGATCAGAGAACAGTAACAGACTGGGAGATATCATTTAGGGCACTGTTTCAATAATCCAGGTCAGAAATTGTGGTGGGCATAGGTGGCCTTAAGTAGGGGAATAGAAACGGTGACAAAGAGACAGATGGGGATCGAGCCAAGAGGAGAAGTAAGTAAAAGCAACTCTCTCTCCTACCTCAAATGATCCTGCTCTTAAAATTATTTTTTATCAGCTGTATCTGGAAATGCTTCTAAAAGAGTCTTAATATACTTATCTATTAAAGTAGTGAGTTAGGAGGTAATGGTTAAAGTTGATGAAAAAAAAAGCTTGAAAATATATTTAAATAGATAATGGAAGTACCCTATTAAAAAAAAACTAAAGAAATAGTTATCAACATTGTGGAAGAGGGAGAAAATGAATACTGAAAATAAATGATCTCTTTATCCTTCTGACAATCTCTTGAATGATCTTGAATTTTTTGAATGATAATCTCTTAATTTGACAACTAATTTTTTGAAAAGAATAATAAACTTATGTAAAGAAGAGCTAAACCCAGAAATGGTTAGAAGAAATTTTATCTGATGAGGTGGGAGGGTGGATCTTTTAATTATACACCCTTCTGTGCTTAAAAATTAAAGGTTTTTTTCCCAACCAATAATCTTCTAATACAGCAGATTAAACCCTCTACTAATCTCACTAATCCGATCCCTCTTAAGGAATCAGCTACAGTTTACGAATAAATCTGAAAAACCAAGAGTTTTAAGAGGAAATGCCAGAGATTTAAATTTAACATGAGGAAACAATCGCCGAACTGTAACACAAATAATCTCGGGTGTTTTCAAAGCCTCAATAACTGTTATCTTTTTGATGTGACTTAATACCTCAAGATTCTTGGTTTTCTAGTTATTTTTCTTGTCTAACTTTGTGTTGCTCTTGTCTCCCAGGTGTGAAACATTTCTCTCAATAGATTTATTTCACTTGGTCCACCCAAATCAATAACATCTTATTGGCTCTTCAACGCACTCAATTCCATGGGCTCTTATTTGACCAGACATCCCAGGAAGCCTGGGACACCTTCCAAACTGGCTGTCAGCTCCATCATTTCTCAAAAACATACCTTTTCAAAGCCTCAGTGTCCATCCTTGTACCATTCCAATTCTCCACCTGACAGCTAGAGTGAGCTTCTTAAAACATACATTGGATCATGTTACTCCTTGGCTTGAACTCTCCAATGGCTCCCATTTCACCCAGAGAAAAACACAAAGCCCTTACATCCCCCACCCCAGGTATGACCTTATCTAGCAAATCATCCCATGGTTGTCCTTCCCTTATTAGGGTTTGGTGTCACTCTGTTCTAGATAGATCCTTTTCCTGCAGCTAGCCATCTTGAAAAGATAGGCAACTGAATACTGAGAATATTGAGAGTAAGTGACTGAATCAGAGTATTTCTATCTGCTAAAAATCAACTATCCAACAAAAAAGAGTACTGTTGGTAATACTCCAGTAATCAATGTATAGCAACTAACAGTATCAACCTATAAGCTCAGGTATTCCCAGGATATACTTTATTCATTATTCTATAGTTTATTACTCTATATCTAGAGCAGTGCTGTCTCAGAGAACTTTCTGAGGTGCCAGAAATGTCCCATATTGGCACTGTCAAATGTAGTGGACACCTGCCCTTGGACAGCACAGACCTTAAGGCTCCATTCTTCCCAGAGGTGGAAAATATAATCAATGCTGAGAAAATTCTGTCAAAGCAAGGACTTCTCAGTCAGTTCAGGGGACCCACACCCCTTCCTTATCCCCTCAGTCACGCCCAAGTTTTACAAGGTTCCTTGAGAGTCTCTCACTCTCAATCTCCAGCTGTCATTTCCTAAATGTCTGAATTCTCATTTGGTCTTTGGTCCTTGGCCTCACAGCTACTGTATCTTCTGGCTGGCTGGTCAACCTGTAAGTATTATTTGTGACCTTGTAGTATGTGTGTGTGCATTTGGGTGTGATAGGTGAATGTGCATTTGCTTTAATACTTGAAAATATCCAATTCTGTTACGTATAACAGAAATGGGATGGTAGACTCATAAAATGTGTTAGATACAGATAAGTAAGTTAGTAACTTGTAAGGTATGTTAAACATAGATAAAGTAAGTAGGAACCTATGTGTACTGAGGAGAGATAGGAAGAAATGTAAGAACTAAGAGACAACTCATTTTCATAAAGCACTATGTATACATTGGGGCACCAGAGGCACCCAATCTTCATGATACAGTAATACACAGGAGGCAGGTGAAGCATTTAATATTCATAAGGTCTTAAATTAGCCAATCATTGGTGACACCTATTCTGGCTCCAAAAATCCTCTGCCAGACAAAACCCACAGCTGCTCATCTGGCCAATTGGCAAGCAATAGCTCTGACCAGGAGTACACACCGTTGTGTGTCTCCTATGAAACAAGTGTTTGTGTTGGTCCCAGGCACCTTTAATTTCTTGGGCCCCTTTGCTCAAACCTCATCTTTGGCCTTTATAACCACACCATCAGCAGGGAAGGCTGAGGGGCAGGGAGAGGGGTGCCTGTGGGCATCGCATATCCAGATTTGGCGCAGTGTGGTCCTTCCCCCTTGCCTACATTCTTTCCTAACTATGTTACCTGCTCCATCTCTTTCCCTTTGTTTCTTGCTCTGTGTTTTAAATTAATTCAACCAATTGTGAAGCTATTAATTTGGTTTCTGTACCTTTCTTACCCTGTACCTCTGCAGTAGCTTGCCTGGTAGTGCACTT
>PVKM010036752.1:0-14681 GCA_004027735.1 Carollia perspicillata | reverse complement strand
TCACTCCACTTTCTGCCCAAGTCCCTGTCCCAGCCACAGTCCTTCAGCTCTGGAGGGGCTTCCAAAGTGCTTGGCGGGATCTGCCCCGCTCCCTGGAAGTGGTATCGTTGAGCTTTCTCAGGTCCGCAGGCAGGAAAGCTGGCACCGGGGGTCTTACCCAGGAAGCCCTTGAAGTGGGCACCCCAGGCCTTAAAATATGCATGCCCGCTGACCTAGCGTTCAGAAATGGTCCTAAGTAGCCAAGATTTGGAAGCAGCCCAAGGGCCCATCAGTAAATCAGTGGATACAAAAGCTGTGGTGCCTTTACACGATGGAATACTACTCAGCTGTAAAAAAAACAAAAAACTAGGAAATCTGACCTTTTGCAACAGCATGGATGCCTGGACAGCATTATGCTGAGTGAAATAAGCCAGTCAGGGAAAGACAAATACCACAGGATTTCATGCATATGTAGAATCTAATGAACAAAATAAACTAACAAACAAAACAGAAACAGACTCACGCACACAGAGAACAGACTGACAGCTGTCAGAGGTGAGGAAAGTGGGGGGCTGGATGAAACAGGTGGAGGGATTAAGCAAAAAGAACCCTCCCAGACAGACAACAGCAGTACGCTGGTCCCCAGAGGGAAAGGCGGTGAGGGAGGCAGCAGAGAGCATGGGGGGTAAACAGTGATGGAAGGAGACGTGAGCTGCACTGGGGAACACGCAGTGCGATGTACAGGCGAGGTATTAATAGAACCGTACACCTGGTAATTCCATGGATAATGTTATTAACCACTGTCACCCCAATAAACTCAATAAAAGTTTTTAAATACCAAAAAGCAAGAAAGCAGAAAAAAAAGAAGTGATCCTAAGGAAATATGCGTGGAATTTGCAGATTCATCTACGAGATTATGTAGGAGACCATTGTTTATGAAAAGAAGAAAAATCACTAAAAATGATCTGAATTTTCAACCATAGGGATTAGGTCAAAAAGTTTATGGCATAAACATACAATGCCAGCATTACAATTGACAATTGAAAACATCACATTGCAAAACGATGCTGTATGATCTTATCGATGATGGGAAAAAAAAGTCTACATACACATATATAGAGACACGGGAAGAGAGAAAAGTTATGTACAAAAATAAAACTGGTGATTTCAGGGTAGTGGAATTATAAGAGGTTCAAGTGACCTTCTCTGGATGTTTTCAACAAGAAATGCTCATTATTTGTTTAATCGGAATAAAACAGATGTGGGGACCACACTGCGGAAGCAGGGCCAACCAGGCGGCTCCTGGGGGTTCCTGGGGGCTCCTGGGGGCTCCTGGGGGCTCGGTCACACTGCTCAGCCACGCCGGCTGCCACGCAACCCAGCTTGTGCAATGTCCTGCTGGAGAAAAGCCCCTGGCAGCCTTGCCTCAGCCCTGGGCATACAGCTCTTCCCACTCCTTGGCCCCGTTAGAGGCCGTGATGGGACAAGTCACCGTGCCCAGCAGTTGCATAAACACAGGATGAGTGGATTTTTCTGATCACTGCGTTCCACTCAGCTGAGCAGGCATTTGAATTCCTTCCTTCCCTGACTGCTCACCCACATGAACTAGGTGCCTCCTTCAGGGAGACCTCCAGACGAACCCCACCATGCTCTGTGCTCTGAATGCCCTTGCTCTAATGAACGATTAACATTGGTCAAGTGGCTACTGAGTGCTTTGCTTGAGATAACCCAAATCATCCTCACAGCACCCCCGTGTGGTGGTTCCAGGAGTGCTCTCGTCACAAATGAGGAAACTGAGGCAGAGAGCGTGTAAGCAACTTACCCAAAATCACATGCCTGGGATTCAAACCCAGGTGGCTTGGCCCCAGGGCCAGCCCTCAGTGACACCGTGCCAGACAGCCTCCTGGCAGACAGTTGATGTCACGGTCATGTTTCCATGGTGGTTTTGTGGTTCTCGGAGCTTCCCCAGAAGACTGTGGATTCCTGGAGGGTGTGAGCCATGTCTTTCCCTTTCACGGTGCCACACAGCACCCACGACGGTGCTGGGCACACAACTCCCTCCCCCAGCACCTTCTCAGGGACGTGAGGCCTGGGCTCCCAGGGCCCCCCTCTTTCCTACTCTAACTGCAGGACAAGTGGGTGCGTCCTGTTGAGGTCAACGCTAGCTGCTCCAGGCAGCAGGTAATTATGGCAAAACACCTGTTAGGGACAAAACGCTGAGCCGGAAGACTCTGGAAGCCTTTGGAAGCCTCAGGATGTATCAGATTTTAGCCTTCTGTAGGGTTGAAAGATTATTACTGCTTCTCCACAGCATCTTCCCAAAGACCTGTTCAGCCCCCAGGTACCTGGGGACGGTCCAGCTCCACAAAGGATCATGGTCCGAGTCCTTCCACTCCAACAGGGAAGAGAGATGAGCTGAGAGAAAGCATGCAGCCCAGAGGGCGAGCCTGTTGGAGTCGACCTCTTGGCTGTCATTTCTTTCTTCCAAGTTTCCAGGCTGGATTCCAATCCAGGATGTGAAGGCTGTTACCAAGCCCAGGCAAACCAGCACAGCCATACTACAGGGGCTGCTATCTCAGCGTGGCAGGATCAGGGATGGCTTTCTCCATGGCTTTGCTACTTTGCATTTTCTAATTTTCGACGAGGAGCATGATTACTTGGGCACTTGAATAATGAAGCAGAGGGGAAGTCGCTGTTCTTGCTCTCCTCTTTGCGAGGCTCATTCCCCAACCTCTGGTCGACTGCCAAGCTCCAGACTCCCCCTACATCGTGTGGCCCTCTCAGAGCTCAGCTGAACCCAGCTCCAGTTGCTAACCCACAGAATTATTAGCTAAATACATGGTGTTTGCTTCGAGTCACTAAGTTTTAGGGGTAGCTTGTCATGCAGCTTACTGACTCTGTATGACCCTGTGTCTTGCCTAGAATGCCACGGAGGCCACCTTTTGGCACTCCCTACACACCACTGCAGACACTGATGGGGGTGGGGTGAAAACATCCTCTAAAAGATCTGCTTTATTTTTTTATTATGTTGTTTAAGAAGGTTCATTGGGGAGCAAGGAGAGCAGGTGGGAGAAAAGAAGACAAGGAAAAGACAAGAGAGGAAAGGAGAGAAAGAAAAGACAATGTTATATACCCACAAGGGTCCTTCCTGGGGAGCGTCTCCCCAGAGCGCAGCCAAGGGGGTGGCCCTGCTGGAGGAGGCTGGAACCGTTTGTCCAAGTGGGTTTCCTCACCCACTCCCTCCAAATCAGGTGCACACCGACCTCTTGTAAGACGGGCCAGGACTGGCATGGCCTGTAACTGTCTACACTCTTAAGAAAAGGCCTCTGGCTTTTTCATTTTTATAGCGCCTGCCAATTCCAGCATTCGATTATTTTCTCTGGAGGCACAGCAAAGCTGAATGACCCACGTAGGGCTCAGATCGGACCCTCTCCTCTTTAATTGGCCTGATGCTCTATTCTCCAAGTAAGCAGACCCTGCCTGGGAGCTGGGGAGCAAAATCTAACAGGCTTGGTAACCTTATACTTTTATTAGCTGAGCCTTTAGAAAGCGGGGCTGCCTGGAGTCCTCCCCTACAAGGAGCAGCCCCTTGCTAAGAAAGAGCAGGTAGGAGTGAGTCAGTGTTTAGTTATGGCTGCGTCTGTCCACCTTTCACCCCCTCCCCTCAAAGAGCCTGTCAGAAGCACACAGCCCGAGCCAGAATCACCAATGTGAAGCAACAGGAAATAGAAGTCAGTGTTTTGAGGAGTTGAATTAATACAATGGATCATTTATTAATGAACGAAATCACCAGGCAGAACTAGAGGAAGTGCGAAGTAGGTCAGACCCAAGAGAATGAGGAGCTGCAGTGTGAATGTGATCTCACGGAAGGCAGCAGACCTCACGTGGGCTCTGGGTCCCCCTGGGGCCCCGCTGGGTGTCCTGGCTCCCCAGCCCTCCTGCACTCTGTCAGGCTGAGTGTCTGCACCCCAGCCTGCCAGAGGGGCGTTCACACGAACTCACTGTTGTATTCGGTGGGTGTTTACTCCAGGATACTTACTGAGGTCCCACCATGTGCCAAGCACTGCTAAAACCTGGGATACCAACATTCTCTCAAAGCTTTACTTAACAATTTATAGAGCTCTTTCTTTCCTTGTGGCAGGCCCCGTCTTAACCCCCATGGAACCTGTGTTCTCACCATGGGAACTAAGAAGGAGACAAATTCGAAATCAACTAGTCGATTGATTACCATCTTTGATTGATGCTGTGTAGAAATAAACAGGGTGCTCTGACAGATAATAATAGGAAGGACATCAGTCATTAGTGGAAAGAATTCAGACCATCCGTGCATCTGACAGGCATTCATGGAGCACGTGTTACGGACAAGGCACTACGAATAGTGAGGCGAATAAGGGATGGCCTGTCCCCTTGGGGAGCTCATGCCTAAGAGGTCACATGCATACCAAGGGGACCAGTCCAGTCCCCATGCACACACGATTTAATTTGGGGAAATAACACAGCCATTATTGGATTGAATTATCCAGTTGCTTTGCTAGTCCAATCAATAGCTCAGTGTAGACACCTCCTCCATGTTGGTTGAAAGGTATATTTCTCACAAGAGTAGCTGCTTGTTGGGATGCCCGAAAGTCAGAACAGAGACTTAAACTTTGCCTTTCTCTCCTCTCAACAGGACACCACCAGTTCCTCCTCAAAGTGCAGAGCCCTGAGAGGCGCCTGCAGCCCCCAGCATGCCCACATGACACCACAGCCCACGGCTGATGTCACTCTTCGCTGACATTAGTGCAGAGCTGCAGGACCCACCTGAGCTGGGAACTGTAGCGTCTAATGATGTCACCTGCTGGGCAAGTCCCCTGACTGTTCTGTATCTCGGGGCCCCCACCGGTAAAATGGAACAAAGACCAGTTGTACCTCTTTCTGTGGGTTAGAACAAATGAGATCATGACGGGGCTTTGAAAAAAAGAGCAATATTCAAAAGCAGAGTGATAGAATTACCTCTTTTTTAATGTGAAGGTTGTCAGGGCTCAAACAAAACAGGATTGTTAAGACTGACCTTAATAATTAAGCCTATCAGAAGTTTGATAATGCACCACAGTTGAGTACGTTAGCAAGCACTGCTGGTTGTGTACCCAGGGGCCATGTTTTCTCTCCCCCCAAGCTCACGGAACCCCAGTTCTTTCAGGTAAAGACAGAGCTTCACTTCATCCACCTTCATCTACGCCGGCCCCTGAGGAAGGACTATGATTGGTCCAAATCAATAACGGCAGTCACTTTGCCTTTCGTCAGTGATTGCTTTAGGAAAGGACATATGTCCCAGTTCTGGTCAATGACAAATACGGGAAAATGTGACTTCCCTTCCCCAATTTGACACAGAATTTCAAGAAGAGAGGGCATCATGCCTGAAGAAGTAACATCTCGTGACTGTGAAGCAATAAGCCCAGGGCACAATGGAAAAATAGAAGATCAGAGGGAGCAGGATTCTCAGTGATGCCATGACATACTGTTCCTGCCCCCTTCCAGGCTTCTGGATAACTAATGCTATTAATGTTTAAGCCACTGTTGCTTGAAGCCAATTGCAAACTGGTGCAGTCTCTGAGAAATATCATTCGGCAACATACTTCCATCTAGAATGCGACTACTCTCGGACTCAACAACTCTACTTCTCAGAATTTCCCCCACACATATACCCACACGGTGCTCAAAGAGGTATACTTAAATAAACTAATTACAACATTATGTATGTAGGACTTCCGGCCAAGATGGAGGCGTAGGTGGAAACACTGTGCCTCCTCGCACAAACATTATGTATGTAACGATGTGGTTATATTGGTTATGGCGCATCCGTAAAATGAAATATATGCTTACTTTTAAAAGGTTGGCACAGCTCTATGCATGTCGGTGAGAGATTGTGGCACAGCTCTACTAAGTGAAGTGAGATCAAGACTGGCCGAAGCTGGGTGATGAGCACATGGAGACTTTTATGCTATCTTTTTCTTGTAAACGCTTTATGGAAATTTGGAGTTTTCCAAAATACGCCCTGGCTGGTGTGGCTCGGGGGACTGAGCACCGGCCTGTGAACCAAAGGGTGGCTGGTTTGATTCCCAGTCAGGGTACACGCTTGGGTTGCGGGCCAGGTCCCAGTGGGAGGCATGCAAAAGGCAACCACATGTTTCTCTCCCCTTTCTTTCTCCTTCCCTTCCCCTCTCTCTAAAAATAAATAAATAAAATAAAAAGTTTTAAAGCAAGGGGCAGAAACAGTAGTGTGAATAGTATCATATCATTTGTGGTGTGTGTGTGTGTGTGCATGTGTGTGTGTGTGTAAAGAAAAGAGAAATAGCCATTGGTGAGTGCCCGGGCCCAGGACCTGATGCTGCTGGGCCACCCCAGGTACCAGCCTTACCTACAGAGGGATTGGGGGTTCCAGGAGGCATGGTCCCTGGTCCTGGCTTGGCGGACAGGACAGCATGACCTCCACCCCCTGGGCTGCAGGGTGACAGCTCCCTACACTCTTGGAAGCAGTTGTTGAAACATGAATCCTTCACTCTTCCGGACTGCCGTTTACCTAGGAATAGCTTCAGCTGCTCTGAGCTTGATGGAGCTTAGATGCACCAGGGAACCAGTGGAAGGCGGTGCACATGAAACTACACAGCTGGAATGAAGCAGGTGGAGGAGAGCAGTTTGGGAGAAGAACGTGCTAATGATTGAGCCACACAACTAGGAATACAACCGAGGGAAAGAGAGCTTCACCATGGCGATGAACGCCTTTGTTGACATGACCAATGAAGAATTCAGGCAGGTGATGAGTGGTCTTCAAAACCAGAAGCACAAGAAAAGGAAAGTGTTCTGGGAGCCTCTCTTTGCTGAAATCCCTCAACTGTGGTTTGGAGAGGGGAGGGCTATGTAACTCCTGTGAAGAATCAGAATCAGAGGGGTTCTTGTTGGGCTTTTAGGGCAACCGGTGCCCTTGAAGGACAGGTGGTCTGGGAAACCGGCAAACTTATCTCACTGAGTGAACAGGACCTTGTGGACTGCTCTCAGTCTTGAAGCAATAAGGGCTGTAATAGTGGCCTAATGGATAACGTATTCCAGTAGGTGAAGTCCAATGGAAGCCTGGACTCAGAGGAAACTTATTCATATCATACAAAGGTTGGATCCTACAAACACAGACCCAAGGAAGGGTTCTATAGCCAATGACACTGGCTTTGTGGCCGCCCATCAGCAGGAGAGGCCCCTCATGAAGGCAATGACAACTATGGAGCCCAACTCTGTTGCTATAGATGGAAGCCATGCTAGCTTCCAGGGCTATGAAGAAGGCATTTATTATGATCCACACAGCAGCAGTGAAGACCTGGATCATGGCGTTCTGGTGGCTGGCTATGGCTTTGAAGGAGCAGAGTCAAGTAACAATAAATATTGGATTGTCAAGAACAGCTAGGGTACAACTAGGGGCATGAGCGACTATGTAAAGATGGCCAGAGACTGAATAACCATTATGAAATCACCACTGAGATGGCGGTGATGGAGTAAGATTGCCCTGGCTGGTGTGGCTTAGTTGGTTGGAGCACTGTTCCATGGAACAAAGGGTCATGGGTTCAATTCTTGGTCAAGGCACATGCCCAGGTTTCAGACTTGGTCCCAGCTGGGGTGCATACGGGAGGGCTACCAAGACTGTGTTTCTCTCTCACCTGGATGTTTATCTCTCTCCCTCCTCTCCTGTCTCTCCAAAAGCAGTGAAAAAAATGTCCCCAGTGAAGATTAAAAAAAAAGAAAAAGAAGAAATACTTGATTGAGGACAACATATCCAGAGGAGGAATTTTATCTTAAAACTGACCACATTTTAGTATGTGCAGTAAAACACTTGATTCTTGAAGGTCCAAGCCATGATTTGAATCCTGTGATATTTTACATGGGCAAAATGTTACTATTTCTTCACTGGTAAAATGCTACCACTTCTTTAATTACTGCTGTAAACAGCTTTGTATGATTAATTGATCTGCCTAACAACTTTGAAATTTTATGTTTTAAAAGTATGTATAAAGTTTTACCTTTTAAAATAAAACTTAATTTTAGTCCTGGCTGGTGTGGCTCAGTGGACTGAGCACTGGCCTGCCCACTGAGGGGTGGCTGGTTCAATTCCTGATCGGGGCACGTGCCTGGGTTGTGGGCCAGGTCCCTGGGTGGGCAGAGGGGGTGCGTGAAAGGCAACTACACATTGATGTTTCTCTCCCTATTTGTCTCTCTCCCTTTAAAAGTAAATAAATAATATCTTTAAAACAATACATTAAAAAAGAAAAGAAAAGAAAACTTCATTTGGTATGCCAAAAAAGAAAACAGATGTATGAAGGATAGAAAAAGAATACCTATGAAAAAACACACCAGAAAAGGGTAACAGCCATTATATCTAAGGAGAGGAGTGGAGGGAATGGGAACTGAGTTTTCATATTTCTTTGTCCATTTTGAAAACGTTTTCAAATAAAATATTTTATTATATAGTATGTCATTAAACAGAAAAGAATATAATAATTTATTCATGAGCCAAGTGCAAAAAACATAGGTAGGTGACAGGCAGACCACACAGTCCATCTCCTCACCATGTGGTCTCAAGTGCTGCTCGATGTGCGTGCGGTAACTCTGCTCCCAGTCCGCCCTGTGACCCCAAAGAAGGAAGGGCTGCGACGAGTCACCTGAGGCTGCCAAGGTCCCTGCAAAGAAGCTCAGTCCTTACAGCCAAGTTACAAAGATGTTGGCCACAAGGAAAACTTAACTGTAGTGAGCAGTACAGCCCGTGTATGAAAACCAATACGAAACAGAACTTCCATGGAGGTGAAGAAACTGCTCTTTAAAACGTAATGTCACTTCTTAAAAGTAGAAAGGCCCAAAGAAGAGATTAAAAGTCTTTCCTCATCTCAGTCCTCGTAGTGACATCTTCAGTGCAAATGTGTGTTGACACGTGTGTGATCAGAAAACACACACCGTTTTGTAATCTGATTCCTTCCAGTCCACAAAATGTAATTATTTTCCTATGTCATTAAATATCGTCCTGCAACATCACATTCAGTGTGTGCACACTGCTCTCATGTGGCTTTCCAACAATCTCACCAATTTCCTACGTCTGACATTCAGTTGGTTCCCACCTTTAGTCAACGCCAACAGTTTCTGACTTTCACAAGTATGCACCTCAATTTCCTTCCTTTCTCCAATAAATAGTCATTAAGCACAAAACAACCAGGTTCAAACAAAGCAGCTCTAAATGACATTTTTTGAGATATTTGGGGAAATTTGAATGTATAAACTGGAATTTTGATGATGTTAAGGAATTGCTGTTGTGTGACAATTGTCTTGCAATCATGTAGAAATGCTTCCTTATTTTTCAGAGACGCGCGCTGAATATCTTTCAGGATACAATGACATGATGTTTGTAATTTGCTTTCAAATATTTTAGTCAAAAAATAAACGAGGCAAATCTGGAAAAATAATTGCTAAATCTGTTGCCTCCTTTTCTGTATGCTTGAAATGTTCATTTAAAAATGTCTCAAGAATGAAATACTTCGTGCTAGGCACTAGGCTATGAACCAAGACTATAGCCGTGAGCAAAACAGACCCCTGCGGTCCTGGTGGAGCACACCGCCCCCGGGGAGTCTCCAGTCCCAGACTACCCTCCCAGTGGCTTGGCACCAGAGGAACCCCCACACTCTGGTGCCCGAATACTGCATGCCGAAAATCAGCTCTGTGGTGCGCGGTGCCCCTGGGCTTCAGTTCAGCCAACTTTTCCTGGGTACCTATGTGTGCCTGGCAGTATAAGGGTACCAGGACTTAAAAAGTGGGTTGCCCAGCCCCTACTCTGCCCTGATAGCCTAGGGGAGGAGGTGAAACAGGTCGCCCAAACCAGCTGGAGGGAGGGAGAGTTGGTGGAAGGGCACCTCCGCCGGCTCCGAGGAGCTCTCCACAGCCCTCAGTCCCCTAGAGGCCGACCCTGGCTTCCACAGCCTCACCAGAGCCTCCGATGGGACGTGGAGGATTTCTTGCTCCTGCCAGCGGTCCCCAAACTTTCGGGGGTACCCGAGGGTGTGTGCGTGGTTCCCAGTGCCGCCTAGTCCCTCCCTAGAGACCCGGGGCCTGCAGCTGCCCCTGCTGGTGCTGACCACAGGGTGAGGCGGGAGCTGACACGCAGAGAGATCAGAGCTTGCCAGGCAGGAGCTGGCGCTCAGGGTGATCAGGGCCTGAGGGGTAGTTGCGCAAGTTGTGCCTGGGCGGCTATAAGAGGGGCTGGCAGGCATGAAGCCCCGGAGGAATCGCGCAGCAGCTGCGAGGTAAGGCCCAGGCGCGCTCCTTTCTCCTCTACCGGTAGCTCTGGGCAGGCCACATCTCCCCCACCCACCTTGGCCCCCCCGGGGAAACTGAGACGGGTGAAGGGAAGGGTGGAGGGCTCGGTTCTGGATCATGGTAGCTTTGCACAGAGTTCTAACCAGAGGAAAGGCTTCTGGGAGCCCAGGAGCATTGGATTCGGGCTGGGCTGGGCTGGGCTGTGCCTGTGCCCACGGGGCAGGAATCTACACTCAGGAGGCCAGCCAGGGTGCCGGGAAATCGTCGGAGCCATCAGCCCCGCCGCTGAGATGCTTTGGAAATTGCCCTGAGCACACCCCCAAAGATCAGGGTACCTTGCTCCCATCTCGGGGTGGGGGATAAAGATGAAGGTTTAAGGGGGCATGAATGGGCTCATTCCATTTCTGAGGACCGGATATAGAGCCTTGTTCTGTGGATAAGAATTCAGGCATTATTTTCCAGGGGGGTCAGGAGTTCTCTACCTTTGGGTGTGAGGGGCTGTATAAGGTGAACTTCACCTAGGAACAACACAACCATGGAGGGGTGGGGAGAGGAATGGAGAAAGGGGGTCAGGAAGGAACCAAATCTCCCAGAGAAATTGTGCTGGGTCTTACCACTTCTGGTCTCAAAGCTGTGCAAATTGCCTTCTTCGCACAGGATAAGACAGGGTTTCTCCAGGGCGAGAGAACAGCAGGTCATGGGGAGGCTGGTTACCCACATTGCTCATTGTTACCACTTCTCTAGCCAAGACCACCAAATATGCACTGTGGGCAGGTGGGCCCCTGATGAGAACTACCAGGCCCGCCTGCCGCCTGCCCTCCCTCCTGGCTTGGTTTAGATTTCCTTGTGGGTGTGGCTGTCGTTACACTCCAGTTTCTATAGCTTCAAGTTGGTGGCACTTTAGAAAAGTGACTCCTGAGATACGGTTAGATCCGAGTGCGACGAGCGGCCTGGTTGTCCTTGGAGAATGGCAGTTTTGGAGAGACAAGACGATTGCTTTCCGCTGGAAGGGAGGTCTTCCAGGGAAGGTGGGGCAGAGGGCAGGGACTCGGAGTCACCGCCACAGGAGCACAAGCTCAGTGGCACCCCCTTTTGTAGGAACTGAGCTCCCCTATTTCTTCTATAGAGTTCCGTGGTGGGCAGCGGTCACTGGGACTGGTGGGAGAGAGGGTAGCCAGTCTCCTTAGTCTGCAGAACCATTGTCACTCGCATCCGAATGTCCCCACGAAGGGAAAGACCATGCTGATCATTTGTCACCTTTTGGTAGGGGGAGAAGGCAAGAGAAAAATGATGTTTTTAGGTTCATTCCTTTTCAAGCGGTTGAGGACATTGGGCTGAGGCATGTTTCCATGTTGGCAAAAGGAGTCCTTCTCATAGTTTGTACATCTTATGCCCAAAATAACTCTTCTTGGTATTTGGGGGAAATATCTTCCTCCCACTCCGTTCCAGGAAATGGCTCCAAGCACCAAGGACAGAGCCAGGGCGATTGCAATTCATTTGGCCCGTCAGCCCCAAGCAAATGCCGATCCTGTCTGCGTGGACTGTGCCGGGTGCAGAGGTGGCCACTGGGGAGACCTCCCCTCACAGAGCCAGGGATCATTGTCCCTGCTCCAGCCTAGCCGCCACCCAGGGGAACGTGGCAGTCAGGGAGAGTGAAAGGGTCCAGGGAGTTAGAGTCCCCATGGTGTGGGCATCCTTGAATAGGATGCATGTGATTTAAACAAAAATCGAGCCAAATTCCCTTGCAATCAGTCAATAGTAAGCCCTGTCCCCACCAGCGGTAGGGTTCCCGTGGCAGCAGCTCTGCTCTGGCCTGCCAGCCAAGAGCCTTGAAATTCTCTTTTGTCCACACAGCTGTCTCAGAGAAATAGAAAGAGAGGTTGTTTCTGCTTACAAACAACGCACCTGGTGCCTGAGCCCATGGAGTCCTTTGCGCTTTATTTAATGTGTGACAAGAGCAATGCCTTGCTTTTCAGCAGACTGCACTTTACAGTCTTTTCTGCTCAGCTTAGCAGCTTTTGGGAAGTGACTCTGTGATCGGTGCCAATGGCAACCTCGCATCCCATAGACTACTTCATCCCCATCTGTGCGCACATTGCGTCTGTACTCTGGGGTGTACCCTAGGGGTGCCAAGGAAAAGGAGAGAAGTCACAAGGAAGACGGGAGGGGCAGAGCAGAGGTCTCTGAGAAGGGCAGGAGGCCCAGAGCATAGGACCAGGAGCCAGGCCGATGAATGGGACCATGGCAGGGGGCACCTGAAACAACAGTCAAGGTGAAGCGCAACCCAGGAAGCTGAAGGGAATCAGGGCCAGCGTGGCTCTAGAGGACACATATGTCTAGAGGACACATGAGGGGCAGAAGCCAGCCCAGGTCCCAGTGAAAGAGAGACTTGCATGCTGAAGCATTTCCTGTTTTCAGTAAGAAAGCTTTTAGGGCCCCGACCGCATGGCTCAGTGGGCGGGGGTGTCGTCCAGTGAAGAGAAAGCTCCCTGTCTGATTCCAGGTTGGGGCATATGCCCGGGTTGACAGCCAATCCCAGGTTAAGGGCGTGCAAGAGGCAACTGATCAATGTCTCTCTCCCTCTCTTTCTCCCTCCTTCCCCCTCTTTCTAAAAATTAAAACATACGTATTTAAAAAAAGCAAAGAAAGCGTTTAGGAATTTCTGCTGGGCAAAAGTGATGTGGCATTAAGGTGGGGACAGGCAAACCATCATAGAAGTAGGTTAACCTGGTTAGAGAACAAAGATCAGGGATGGGAAATAGTTCATTTATTTATTCAATGAATATTGAGTGAGCACGTGCTCTGTGCCGGGCCCTGGGGAGATGCTGGAACAGGTGGCGTGCCCACCACTCCTGTACCTGGCAGATGTCACTATTGATCCCGTCACCCTCTCCCTCTGAATCTGGGTGGAGCTTCAGACCCCCCTCCGCACAGTGCTGCAGGGAGCCCACTAACAACGGATCGGAGCTGGCACAGAAATGGAAACTTACTTGTTTTCCCTGATAACACATGGGATCAGATCTGAGGGTAATTTCTGATGAACAGGAATTATATAACCCCTCACAGCGACTCCCTGGCTCCAGGTTAAGCATGTGAACGTGATTTCTCAAATGAAGCCCTTGACTGCAAATAAGAGAAAACCACTCATGCTAGTTCTTGCTTTTCAAATAACATAGAATATTTATTGTGACCGGCATGTAAAAAACAGAACGGAGATTCTCAAGAGTGAATCTCTTGAGATTACTATTCACCCATAGTAAGGGCGAATTTTATTTCTCGACATTTCTCTTCCATGTGGGTGTCTTTATATCTTCTGTTTGAAAAGTATATCCAGAAAGTTGAAAGCTACTCAAATGAGGGAATGTGGAAAAGAATATTTCATACTGGAGGTTAAAGACAGGGAGGGCCAAGCCTCATGAGGCCCCAAAACCTACAAGATCAGGCACCGGAAAGATCAGGAAGAAGTGAAGGCAGTGGTTGTCACCCGCCTGTCACTGGCCAGATGGGCACTGGTCTCTCAGCTACTCGACGCGTGCAAGGCCAACTGTGCCTGCCCCAGCGCTTCTGAGACCCCCAACAGAGACAAGTGGGGCTCTGCTTCAATTCCTGGGAGAGGCTCTAATGGAGCCAGTCAGGGGTTGGAGGAGGAAAGACAAGGAAAGGGAGCAAACAAGAGCATTCTGGTCCTTTGCCTACCACTGGTCATGCAAACACGGCCTCCAGGGCTCCTGTGTGTGTGTCCCGAGTACGGCAGACCCCCCACAAGGTCCCTGCTATCCATGGAATCAGGCCCAGGACACTCTGAACCCCCGACTCATACACTTCCACCCGAACCCACCCTAGTTTTCCTCATCACCACTGGAAGGGCCAGGATCCAATCTCGCCTGTCTCTATTCCTCCTTGGTCTTTTCCCTGTCCCCAGACCCCTTCCAAATCGGAGTTATGGAAGAAGGAAGGAAGGGCGAGATGGAAGAGTGGAGGGGTCCACAGGAAGAATACCCGATGCTCTTTTTCTCATAATCAACGACAAACATCACATTACCTGAACTGAATTCACTCTAGCATGTCACAGATTACCAGAGCCGGGTACAAAAACCCCTACGGTTGCAGAAGGGAGAAAGGAGTGTGCTGGGCACCTTGCTAACTTCCAGAACTTTCAAGCCAGGAGACAGCAGAGGAATTTGGGTGGCGTGCGGCTAGCGGCCTCCACCAGTAAACCCTCTGTGACCCGGGCTCTCCCTACCTCCCCCCGCTGCTGTCCTCAGAAGGCCGTGGGCAGGCTCGGCAGACCCTCTAGAGAAGCCACCCCCTCCCTTGACATAGAGGCCCCCCCTTGGTCCGCCTCACCCCCTAGGACAGAGGGAGGGTGAGGGAGCTCACAT
>PVKM010036751.1:0-14690 GCA_004027735.1 Carollia perspicillata | reverse complement strand
CTTGTCTCAGGGCTCGGGTGCCCCATGGTGGGGGGCGGAGTAAGCAGACCCTGGTGGGGACGGAGCGCACCCCCCGGGGCTTCAGCCTGGGCCAGTGCTGACGGGACACTGGGCACCACATGGACGCAAGAGGGGCCTGTGAATCTGCCCCCATGGGTCGGCTTTTAGATCCCCCACCCTCCTCCGCCAAAGATGCCCGGCGACCACGCCATGCCTCTGTCTCCCCCCTTCCAGGGAGCTTGGACATACAGACCCCAAGTGTCAGCCCTCACGTGGAACTCAGTCGGGAAGGTCCCACAGACAGGTCAGCCAGGAGGGTCACGGGCTGACAGCAGTTCCCTGGACCCGAGCGGAAGGGTAGCTTTCCCACCCTCGGGTGCTGCCGCCACCACAAACCGAAGGCGACCTGCCAACTTCAATAGTGAGCCTCCGCCCCTGAACTCGAGCCTCCTCCCCCGAACTCGACGCAGTGTCACGTGGGGCCACCTCGTCCAGGTGTCACTCAGGCTGCCATCCGGTGGTAGCTTCTGCCGTCTCACTGGGCAGACGAAAAACCTGAGATCGGGGTGGACTTTGCCCAAAATCACAAAGCAAGCGAGACAGAGCTGGGATGGACGTCCACCAAGAGCTGCCAAACCCCAAACCCACCCCTCGCCCAGTGCGGGCACCCCTGGGACCCTGATGCCCTGTCCACTCCTGTAGCACTCTGGAAGCCAGGGCTGCCGAGACCCCTGCCCACTTGGACCCAGGCGCCCGGAGTCGCCACAGAGATGGAAGCCGAGGCCTCCTGCCATCTGGTCAGCCTCAAATCCTACCTTGCTTGGCCAGTAGAGACCAGAGGACCCTTCTCTGTGTGCACCGCCTAGTGACCCACCAAGGACAGACCGAGGGGGGGGATGCAGACACCTACCGGTTCCTCTTGGTTTTCCCGGTCAGGCCATCGCTGCCATCTTCGGAACTCGATCCGTCACCGCGGTAGGCTGCAAGAAAGCCAGGTCAGTGGGGCAGAGCGTCCGCCCTCGGCGCTGTGGCCAGGCTCTGGGAGCTTCCCTGCAGACTCACCGGGAAACCCAGAAAACAGATTTCCCTTCAACATCCGTCTCAAACCTGCAGCTAGGCCTTCTCTTGAGCACTTCCCTTAATTTCAGCCCAGAGAGATCGGGTTTTCTCCAGGGCACGGAAGCCACCCCCGGCTGCTGTCCACTGAGAGGCAGCAGGCCGTCCACGGGGGCTGGAGGACAGAGAGCTGAAGGTGGGCGCCCACCCTGTCACACCTCGGGACACGGGCCCTGGCTGTGCCCTTCTGGTCCACGTGTGCTGGGCGCCCCTGTGAGTGACCCCCAAACCCGGGCCCCTCCTCTATCTGCCCCACTGCATAATCAGATTCCTCCCACGGGCTGCACGCCCTGCACTGCTGACTCCGTCTACTTCAAAACGCCAAACTGATTTTGAAGACAGCTCCCCTCCTTCCACCCTGAAAAGGTCGGCTCCGTAAATGTTTGATGAGCTTTGGGGTTGAAAAAGTAAAAAGGCGCTTTGGTGTTTCCCCACCGTCTCCAGAGGGGAGAGAGGGAGGTGGGCGGCACTATGCGGGCCCTGCCCGGCCGGATGGTTTCCAAACGCGTCCTGGCATCTCAGCTGCCCCTCGCCACGTGTCCCATTCTCTGCACTTCCCTGGGATCATGTCTCCACGTGGGCACAGGGGCAGGTGACTCAGCACCCACCGTGCCACCGCCCAACACGCGCATGCTTCTCCCTTCCTGGGGAGGCTCTGCCCCGAGAACACAGCTCATGACAAAGGTGGGGCTCACAGAAACGAGGACATCGGGCCCAGACTTTGCCCTTCGTAAACCTGCCAAGGCGTCTGGAGTCCCAGCACTGCCTCCATCGCAGCTCCCCCTTCGGCCTGCAGAGCGCGGCTGTGAGCACGCGGAGGAGGCAGGTGCACTAGCCCACCCTCATCTCGGCTCCCAGGCCGGCCCTGCCACTCCACGTCCCAGCACCAAATGCAGTGCTCACAGCCGGCGGTCACTCAGAGGAAGGACTTTGGGGATGCGGGGCAGGCAGCGGCAGCACAGCGCCACCTCTGCCGGGTCTGAGGAAAGCTGGTCCCGGTGGGAACAAAGTGCGTGTGGACAGACCCCTTGTGGCTGATGGTAGTTTTCACTCGCAATGGGTTTGTGGGGGTGTAACCCCCTCACAGACTGAGGAACCTCTGTACCCCTAAAGTGCAGGGCTCCCCGCAGCCCGCGAACCCCAAGCAGGTGATGAGGCGGGGAGAGCTGGGCTCTCCATCCCGCTGCGGCGAGGGCATTTACCCTCACTCCCGGCATGGCCTCCGGGGCCGTGAAGAACCTGCACGCTCCGTGAGGTGGTCAGAAAGCAGCCCGGCCTCTGCGTCTCTCCGTGACGCTGCTGGAGTGGAAGAGGGGTGTCTTCCTCCCCCAGGGGCGACAGATGGCTCAGCACGGCCAGCGCTTGGCCTGCGGCCCCAGAGCGGCCATGCACTCAGCTCCCACCCCATGCCTGCTGCTCCCAGTGAGCACACAGGTGCACGCACATGTGCATGCGCAGCATGCACCCATACACAGGTGTTCGCGCAGAAACATGTATGCATGCACACGGCACACGGCACACATCCATGCATGGGTGTTCACACAGGAACACACATGTGCAGGTGTGACACAACCACAGCCACACATGTGGGTGGGTGCGTGCACATGTGTACACACATGCTGACACGTGTGCACAGCTGTGCGCACGCACATTCCAAACCTAACAGCAGCTAAATATGTCCTTATCTTATAGAATTGATTTATTTTGCTTCCTTTGAAAAATACAGGGTGTCAGCAGGAATGCTTGCTTGTTCCATTTCAGACTACAGACAGGTGTTACTATGCTCAAATCTCCCATAGTTAACAAAACAGTGAAATCTCCACTAATCACAATCTCTCCTAGAGCCGGCGCTCACACTAATTAGGGTCAAATCATTTCACGAGTCCTGAGGGATGGCCAGCCAGGAAAGAGTGCCGCGGGCTGGAGGTCATCAGCTCTGCTCGGTAATCGCTAATTATCCCCGGAAACACCTCAGGTCCCCACTGTTCTGCGCAACCAGAACCATTTGAGTGGATCTTAGGACGTTAGAAGTTGCACATTTAAATGGCAACTCTCCCCTGCAGCAGGAAGTTGAGAATTGAGGCCATTAGCATCTGTTTAGGATTCAGGTTTTAAAGTGACCGGTTGAGGACAGCCTCTTCTAAAAGAGAAGGTGAGGCGAAGACACTGGTAACTGTGTGTTGTGAGCACTTTCACCACCACCATCTCTCCGGCCCAAGCACAGGGCACCCACACAGGGGGACGGAGACGGAAACAGCACAGCACATCGACTCCGAATGCATCGGATGATCCTGGGGGTGTCCGAGAGGTTCAGGGCTCCACTCTCCCCCTTTGTCGGCATAAAATGGGACTCATGGTCACAGAGCGACACGGAGGGTGGACACAGGTGACTCAGTCCCCCGTGACTGATGTGGATCAGTCAACCGAGGAGGCCGCTGGACAGAGGAGGGGGCTCAACACAGGGGTCCTTCCAGACGCCAACGGACATCTCAGCCAGCGTCTGCCTGGGGGTGACGAAATCAATCAAAGTACCAACAGCGACCATCACAAACAGCCAGCAGGCTTTGAAGCACAGCCAGCCAACGATCTCCTTTCTTGGGGCCCACACCTGGACTACCTGGTCTTTCCCTGTGGGCGGGGTACCCCAACCACTTCCAGTTTGGCGCTCCTGGATGAGAGTCTCTGCTGAAACAAACTCCTGAAGTTTGCGATGTGCCTTCCTTGATCTTTTACCGCTGCCTACCGCCCAGGGTCCTCCCAAGCCGCAAACCGGCAGGTGACTCGTGGGGGCCTGCAGGGGTGGCCCCGTCTCTCTTAGACCTGGCAGGTTTGCTCCAAGTGGGAGAAAAAGGACAACAAGTGTGTGTGGGCCACAAGGAGCTAAGGTCCCTCTCACGCCGACCCAGCTCCAGAGAGATAAACAAACGAGATCAGCACCCAGTCGCCTACAGAACGCACACTGAGCAAGGGGCGAGGAGCCTGCCCACAGGGCCCGCCTTCCACCAAGCAGGTAAGCTGTTGTGTCGATGCGCCTGCCCTTTCTGGGGCGCTGTGTGGTCCCCGAAGTTCCCTCCTCCCCACCTCCCGCCCCGTGCAGGTTCTCTGCCCCGGAAGATGGACTTCGGAGACCATGTCCTATCAGGGTCATGCCCTCGTCCGGCATGCAGGTATTGCTCTTAAACATGGGTGCCAGTCAGTCAAAAGAGGAAGCAGTCCCGATTTCTCCCACCCAAGAACTAACCAAGCCCGACCCCGCTTAGCTTCCGAGACCGGATGAGATCAGGTGCGTCCAGGGTGGTACGAGAGTGGACTTACAATCCCAATTTCTATTGCCCCTGCACTCAGCTGCGGGGGAGCAGAGTCCGTCACCCCAAAATGAGCCTCTTTCGGATTTGGAGTATTTGGAGCTGGTTATTTTACCGAAACAAATGGCTCACAAAGAACCTTTGACTCTTAATTGCCAAAAGAATTGTAGCCAGAGGACCTGCTCCGGAAGGCAGCTTCACCACATCAATGATGGTTAGCATGGACTGAGGGTCACAGACAGAGAGGCACCCACTAGGCCCCGGACTCACCACTGAACACTGGCTTTGCCATCCCCTGGTGAGCTGCCCGGCTGCCCACGGAGGCCCCGCACCACAGCCCCTTCCCCTCAGCTCCGAGCAGCGCAGGGGCCCCCAGCGCCTGGCTGTGCTCAGGCCCGGATCCTCACGGAACCTGGTGCACACACCCTGTGTGTCTGCCTCGCGCTCGTTCGAGGGGGCGCCCAGCGAGAGCTCGGGGAGGTGGGAGGAGAGACGCACCCTCTCCCCTCGGAGCTAGGACCGCACAGTCCGCTGACCACGCCCCCGCAGTGCTTCTCCTTTCCCAGCCCCAGCTGACCCCGCCTCCCGGGGGCCGCTCTCGTTACCTCACGTGATGTGAACACGCGAACCTGCCAGCTTTCCATCTCAGCACACGAGCCCTGCCCTCAAAAGAGCAGCCACCTCCGCGTCCCTTACAGCTGTGACCCGGTCAGGAAAGCGTTGAGAAGACCCCTCCCGAAGCCGTGGTCAAACACCTCTGCATCCGATGGAAACTGGGCTGCGGGTGCCCGTGTGCACCCGTGTGCGCCCGCAAGGAGGCGGAACCGAAACTGCCGGTGCGAACCCGAGAGAGCAGCCCGCAAGGTAAAGCACGCCCGGTCTTCCCAGGGGTCCAGTGCCTGCCTGTGAGGGTGCCACCCAGCTGACCTCCAGTCCCCCCAGGGTGGCCCGTGGCTCAGGGAGGGTCCCCCAACACTGCAGCTAATCGCAACTGCAGCAGGGCTCCCTGAGGGGTCCTTTCCTAAGGTGCTGGATGTTCTCGTCTGGCCTGTCAGAGACGGCCGCCCCCACCCCGCACCCCTCCCCCAGCACGCGGCCCCCCTGAATTCCAGGACCCCGCCAGATGAACCAGGGACGGTTTCGTGCACAGGTGGGAGGAGAGACATGATCTGGGTGTGTCTGGCCCCCACGTGGGCTTCAGAAGACATTTGGGAAACGGGAACTGCTGGCTCACGGGGGTGCTGGGAGGACCCTGGTGTGGCCTATGGCGTGAAAGGCTTTCTCTGAATTAAAAACCGCACCTGAGAAAAGCCAGCCAGCTCTGGCCCTTGGGGTGGAGGGGCCTTTCTGCAGAAAGCACCACAGAACCGGAGCCACTCAATTCTGCGGTACTGAGCACGGTTCCTGAGAAGCCAGCCTCCCCCACAGCCGGGAAGACCCCGCTCCTCGGCTCACAGTCTGGACGCGGCCCGGGGCCGGCTACCTGTGGGGGCATCCCGCTTGCGCTTGTGCGGCGGGTCCCTGATGATCCTGTTGAGGTCCCCGCGGTGTCTCAGGTCCACGGGCTTCTCCCACACAGACAGCTGCATCGTCGGGTTGAAGAAGAAAACCCGGTCGTCACCCGTCCAGACCACGCACCTGTGCCGATGCAGACACGCACCTTAGTGACACTCAGACCTGTGGTTCGGGCGCCGCTGGCCTGCAGGTCCCTCCCGGAGTCTTTCCAGTGCCCTGGTTTCCGAAGACAAGGCACCACTTCCCACCGTCAAGGGAACCTGCTAACCTGATGTCCAGGGTCCTCCCTGCCGCCTGCCCTTTCCCTGAAGAACCGGAGATACTAAGACACCAGGAAACACGTATTCTGAAAAGTCCTCTGACAGCAAGGCCACCAATGTCCTTTATCAGGTGGACACCCTCATTGTCTCACCACACCCCTGGGGCATTTTCCCATTGGTTCAAGTTAACGTAGGGAAAGTTCGTTGGACTTAAGAAAGAGGCTTCACATTTGGGGATTTATGGGGCCCAGCTCTGTCCTGATGCTGGGGCTTTGCAATACATCTGCTGCGTCGGGGATACACCACTTCTGAGCCCCAGTGCCGGGCCCAGAGATGCCCCCACAACACCCGGGCACAGGGAAGGCCCAGCTCCTGGAGCCCAAGGATGAAAAAGTGGCACAGCTCCCTCACTTCCACACCACCCAGCTCCTGAAGCCAGGGGAGGGTGCGGCTGGTCGGGGGCTCCACGGGGTGCTCCCCCCGGGACAGCGGAGACACAACGACCAACTCCAGACACAGGACGCCCGGCGTCCATGCCGCAGGGACACGTGCGGCTGAGCCGGACTATGGGAGGCAGAGCAGACACCCAGGGGACTCCCATGAGAACCCCGCCCAGCTAGACACTGGCAACATTAATTTTAGGTGTCATTTCACACCCGTTCCAGGTGATACCTCTGTGTTCCCCTCCTTCAGCCCCGCTGTGTACCTCTCGGATGGTGGACGCCCTCCCTCCGGCTGTCCCCACCCCCGGGCCCAGGCTGGTGCATGCCAGTCATTTCAGTCTGGTACAGGGCGTCCGAGTGTAGCGGCCCTAGTCGGCGTGTTTGCGTTTTCTCAAACGAACACTGGACTCGCCGCTTCATTCCATGAGAAGACTGGCACAGCCGCCTCCAATAGCGCAGCCAGCTGTCTAGGGGCAGGGGTCTGCTTCTCTCCAAGCTTCGACCTCACCCCTGCAGGGAGAGGGGGAATGTGCCTCCCCCCTCCCCCAAAAAGACGCCCTCTGTGCTTTGCCCCGGTGCCCTGTCCCAGGAGAAGCGTCCCCTGGACGAGAGGGCCCGGTGGTCCCCAGGTCCCACCCCTGGGCTGAAGTCCTGGGCCTGAGAGGCAGCTGCTGCCTTCTCTTCTGGCCTATCGCACCCACGCCCGTCTCCGGGACGGGGCTGGCCCGGCAGGTTCAGCAGCCCCGGGCTGGTCTTCCTAATGAAACTGTAATCAGAAGTGAAGCCCCTTCCCGGTTCTGGGGGTCATTGTGGTGAGTTAGGGAACTGAGGGGAGTAGTGGGAACCCTGGACTTGGCGTGAGCTGGGCATGGGAGCAGGCATCTGGGGGACCGGTCCCTTAGCCTGTGGGGTGAGTTGGGGGCCGTGTCGGAACTGAACAGGCTATAGGACACTCATCAGCACTGTCACAGTGTGAGTGTCAGGGGGCCCTTCCAGGGGTGGTCCCTGAGTGCAGAGCAGGTTCTGGGGGCAGATGGGGGGTGAGAGGCTGCTGGTGCTCTGGACACTGAGCACAGACCCGACAGAGAAGGGGTGGTGCCCGCCACTGCGGACAAGGAGCAGGCCACCAGGCAGGGCCATGGGGAAGGACGGACGCCCTGCCGCTCCTTCGGCGTCAAGGCTCCCTGGGACACACCCGGGCTGCCGGCTGATGGCACCTGGTGCACCTGCCCCGGCTCCTCCCAGCCACATCCTGCTCACTCAGCTTCAGGTCCTACAACTAACATTTCCTATAATAACCTTTTCATCCTGCTTCCAAACCGCTCTGAGAAAAAAGGACATTTTAAGAAACCAAAGAGGGGACCTGAGCACAATGGGTATTTGGAATGTGGCATTCTCAGAGGCGAGGCGGCTGGGGAGCCAGGCGCATCAGTGGTCACAGCCACCTGTCCCTTGTCCTGCAGCAGAGGGGACCCCTCTAAGCTTGGGGCACACCGCATCCTCTGCAGACCCTGGGTCTGACACGTACGCACCAGCGTTATTGGTTTAATAAACATTCGCAAACACGTCGCAGCAGAATCTCACCCCTCAAAGACCGTTCTCCTCCTGCAGACGGTGACAAGGTGCAGAGCTGGACCTGCCGCGGGCTGCACACTGGCCTTGTGCCCCAGTCTTACCTAAGGGGCAGGCGTTCCCTTTGGCCACAAGACAAGGCTATTTCTCATTGCTCCAGGTTCCAGGGCCTCTTACCAGGGGGAGCCGGGCACTGGGGCGGAGGCCACTGGTCTGCTGCCTTTGGCCGCGCCGTCCTCTCCTGCCACTAGGATCGACGGAGGCTCCTTTCGACAGAGAGAGAAGCAGAGTGCCCTTTGTATTTCTATTTGCACACTCGTCTTCACTACAGGCAGCCCATCAGAAAGGAACAAGCCTCCTGGGACAGACCTGCCTATGGGCGCTGCGAGACCCTGCCCTGCTCAGAGCAGCAGAGCATAGGGGCCGGCAGGTGTGTGGAGTCTGCGGTGCCACAGACCATTGGGGAGGGGCTCTCACAAAGGTGCCCCCTAGGGATCCCAAATGTGATACACGAGCCACTGTGCAGACCTGAGGCAGGTGGACGTGGCACAGACACACCCCCAGTGCCTTAGCGCCCTGGGGCACAGGCAAGCCCACTGGCTCCATCTCCGGAAACAGGCTGGCCGAAGACTGGAGTCATTGTGCCACCAAATGCAGCATTCGGTGACACAGAACCCTGAAGCCATGAGGGGCCCTGTGAGCCACTGGGGCTTGCCCATCCCGGCCCCTGGAAGGCAGGAAGAAGTGATAAGCCCACGTCCTCACGGAGTCTGGGGGCACCAAGGACCGCCCCCCTCCTAGAGCGCCTCACTGGGAAAAAGTTCAAGGGGCGTGACACCCGGCAGAAAATTCTGTGCATGGTTGGACTGGAAAAACACCAGGTGTCTGTATCTCCACTTAGGAAATAAAGGGTGTTTGAACCCCCAAAAGGAAGTGAAGACTTATTCCCTCAAATTAAAAAGAAGAAAAAGAAAGACCCCCCTGTGTCTGTAAGAGCCAAAGCAGAGATAACCCCCAACATGTAAACCGGTGATCTGCTCAGGCTGTGGACAGCAGGGGGGCTGCAGCCTGGAGACACTGCCCCCTCGCCAAGCCGAGGACCAAGAGGGCTCCTGCCGTCAGCACTGGACGGCCTCGAGGCAGGACGAGAAGCCCTGTGAGGAAACATTCACCCGGGGAAGGTCCCGCATGGCCGCAGGGTCGGGCACGCCAGGCCAGCGTCTGCAAACCCCAGAAATGAGCAGTCGACTCACACCTAGGCCCCTGTGGTCTGGGGTCTTCCCACGGCCCTCTGTGCACTGCGGCGGGAAACCGCACTGAGTGAATGGTTGGCATTGTGTACAAAGACCCTAGGTTCACAAGAGTCTAAGGGCGAGCTGTTCTAGAAGTTTCGGGCAGTGGAAAATGGCTTTGCTTCCTGTGGTAAAGCACGGCCGAGAAGGATAACAAGCAGAGCAGGGCGTGCTCAGAAAGGCTGTGTTGAGAATGTACCGAGACCGGCGTTGATGTTACCAATCTGATGAGAAAAACGAGGGGGCGTTTCCATCACGGGGCTAACGGAACAGCAGCGACCCCGTGAAGATTACCCCCTAATTACTGGAGGGAATGTGGGGGCTGTGATCTGTGACAGGACAGACCCTTCGACCTGGCGACCTGGGCTTCTGGGCCTCTCATTACGGGGGCCTCTCCCCGAGGCCTCGCTAGTGGCCACAGTCCCCTGTTGGTGGTACAAAGGCCAGCCAAGGCACGAGCTCCCCCTCTGCACTGAGGGGGGAAACGTGAGACACGCAGGGCACAGTGACAGGGAATGTGGTTACATTCCCACGGAGGCCGTCAGAGTAACAGACACGGCCTGGTCTCTCCCAGACAGAGCGGACGCCCATGGCACTGCCAGGAATGTCTCGGATGGGGAACTGGCTGAAACCAGTGGGGACAGGGACAACACAGGGCACCCACATGGCCAACAGCAGGGAAGGGAAAGGGAATGTCACCACACTCTGGTCGGGCCACAGGCCTCCTGCCTGTGGGACAGATGGGGGGCTCCCAGCTCCACCTGGGATTTTCCAACGTGGCTGCGAAAGCCAGTCTCTCAGGCCGGTCCCATGAAGGCGACATGCTGAGTGCATTTGCGGTTGGCATTTATGGTGCCGGCTGGCAATCGGGCAAATGTAAGGAGGCCTAAGACTAGAACGTGCCAAACACAGAAAACATGCGTTTTCTTCGAAAGTCAACACCAAACACTGAGCGTAGCATCTGCCCGCAGTCTGGCCGCTCTGCGTGCACGAGCTACAATGCGGGGACGAGGACACGGCAGCGAGGGTGACCCCAAGCTCGTCTGAGCAGAGTGCTGCCCAGAGAGCTCTGGGAGCCAGGCCAAGGCAGAAAGGCCAGCCACCCAGTCAAAGCTCTGTGACGCCTCCTTCTTCCCCAGGCATCCCTGTGGCTTCTGGCTTGACCATCTCGCACAGGGACGGGCCAGACGTAGCGCCGCCCGAGGGCCAGGTGGGAAATCTGGAGGGAGGGGTGCAGCCCAGGCCCCACCCAGGGCCCCGTGTCCCGAGACAGACCTTGCATCCTTCGCCCCTGGCCGGGCTCTTCCTGTCCACGGGCAGCAGCAGGCCAGGAGGGCAGGGTGTGCGGGCCCCGGCCCTGCCTCTCTCTGCGGGACCAGAACAAAAGCCATTAGTGCCCACTGGTTACGTCAGTCTGGAAAAACCAAACTAGGTTGAAAGTTCAGTCGGCGCACAAATGCCACATGCTCGGGGACGGTGCTGTCACATGGCCTGGAGGGCAGACTCCTGACCAGTCCCTCCACCGGCTCCTCCAGGCCTGCTCGGGACCCGTCCACATGCTGCCAACCATGGCGCGTCAACCAGGCCACTCGGGCTATGGCTGGGAGGGACGTACAGGTTCCCCGACAAGACAAGGGGCCCACAAGGGCCTGGCCATCTCACCCCCAGTGGGCGTCTGTGCCAGGGGCGCTGGGGCTGCACAGTGGCACCAGGAGGATAGCTCTGGACTCAGGCCACATGTCCAGTCTCCACAGAGGTGCTGTGTCTGGATAGGCAGGAGCAGGCAGAGCCACGGGGCCCCTCTGGCTGTCAAGGGGAGAGACGGATGGACAGAGAGTGCCGTGGCCACAGGGAGGCGTCTGTTCCCCAGCTGCCACTGAAGACTCTGCGGGCTCCCCAGCAGCCATCTGGCCAGGCGGGCTGCTCAGGGGGCCCTGAGCTTCGGCCAGGGCCACACAGGCCACTCTTCCACACGGAGGCAGCCCTGGCCACTGAGCTCCGGGGCGGCTGGGACCGCCACCGGGAGTCCTGCCTCGGGGCTTGCCTGTGCCAAGTGCGGCCTGCCCCAGGCTCGGCCCTGGGGAAGGGACCATCCGCACTGCATGGCGCTGGGCAAGCAAGCCCGACTCAGGGCCTGCCCTCTGCTTGGTGGTCACTTGTGGCGCTGGGCAGGGCCTGTGGGAATTGCCCCCAGAGCCTACTGCTCGTCAAGGCATCCAGGTCAGGGGCGCCTGCCACCCAGCTCTCTGCAGGCCCCATGCAGGGCCAGGCTGTTCCCACCCCGATTTCTGTGTCTGCAGAATGGACTCCATGGGCCCCTCTGTCTCCAGCCGGAGAGCAGCAACTGGGCAGGCAGGGGGCAGGGACACAGCCTTTTGCTGAAACTCAAGTTGAATGTCACAGATACTGAAGCATCACAGGAAAATGGGGCAGACGGGGGCCTCAGGAGAGTGGGATCCATCTGAACTCATAGGACCACTCCCTCAGGGTCCCTCGGAGCAGGTGGGGACCCCCCTCAGGGAAAGATGCCTGGTCCCTCGGCATCCACGTCCAAGCTGCTCTGACCTCACTTCCTCTGCACCTCCCCCTAGGAGACTGCGTGACAGGTGGACACCTAGTGACCTGAACGCCCAGCCACCCCCATCCCCAGTGTTTTCTCTTCTGGTCACACAGGCCATGAAGCCGAGGGGGGGACAAATCAGACCAACGACAGATAGGCTTTCCGGGTCCTCCCCCGCCGCCTCCCTCTGGAGCCTGCGTTGTGATGAGGGGTCGGGAGAGCTGCGTCGCAGCCTGAGCTGGGCCCGGGGCCCGGCCACCCACCACCCACACCTGCCCGAGACGGGGGCGAGGTTTGCCCAGGCAGCCAGGAGAAGCAGCTGTGGCCCGCTCTGCAGCACCCACAGCTGTGGAAATGGGGTGGAGAGGCCCCAGCAGGTCAGGCAGGCCTGGTGGGGCTGCAGAGGGTGGGCGCCTGAGGCTGCCAGTGCAGCTCTTGTTAGAGAGAGAGAGAGAGCCAGCGGCAGGGCACGCGTCCTCGGGCCCAGGCCCAGATAGAGGCCCACGGAGCCTCGCAGGGGAGGCGGCGGGGGGCGGGGCTGTCGGCCAGCTCCCCAGAGGAGGCCTCTACTGAATGAAACACAGGGTGTCTTCAAACATTCAAAAAGCTGCTTTTTAAAAATTATTAAATGCCCTGGCTGGTGTGGCTCAGTGGATTGAGCGCGGGCTGCAAACCAAAGGGTTGCCAGTTCGGTTCCCGGTGGGGGCACATGCCTGGGTTGCGGGCCAGGTCCCCAGTGGGGGCCACGTAAGAAGCAACCACACATGGATGTTTCTCTCCTTCCCCTCTCTCTATAAAGAAATAAAACCTTAAAACTTGTTAAAATAAAGAACTCACGCAGACAAGCCAAAATAGTCTGACTTGTCAAAAAGGCATCAGAAATGTGTCAGCATCTCCTAACTCAAAGAGTGGTTCTGAAACTCAGTCTACTTCTAATTCACTAAATATCTTGTTCTCTTGGTCTCAGCTTCCTCATCTATAAAATAATCTCCTGAGTCCCTTCCCAACAATCCCGGACCCCAGCAGTCAGCAGGACACCGGAGCCATCGGGGGTCTACCCAGGAGAAACGTGCAACCCAAAGAGGGGCCTGGGACGGCCGGTGAGAGCGCTCCTCTCCCGGCTCCCTGCCGGGGGCCCGGGCGCACTGCCCGGGCGGGACGAGCCCCAAGGAGCCAGGCAGAGGAGCGGCTTAGCCTTCTCCGTACCGAGAAGCCAGTCATGGCTTCTGACAGCCTGTTCCTGGGGAACCAGCCTGCTCGGAAGAATCTGTAATTAGGGGGCACATCTCCTCTTGGACTGAGAGAACCCCTGACCCCCAGATGGTCCGTACCTCAGGACCCTTCAGGTGCCAGCAGGTGGAAGGGGACAGTGCGGTGGCACGTTCCTGGTGGTTGCAGCCCATCGGCCGCAGTGGGAAAGGCTTACAGAGAAAACCCACACAGTGACCCCTGTGCACGCTGGCCTCCGCCTGCAGCCGCCGGGAGGGACCGCAGGGACAAGCTCAGCAGACAGGTCATTCCTGGGGAACTGTGGCCTGGAACGGATGACTCTCCCCAGCAACCTCCGTCCTTGGAGAGGCCCGTGTGGGACGTGGGGTGGAAAGACACAACCTGGAGTCACTGGGACCCCAGGGTCTGTGGGCCACCACCCAGTGACCCCATTTCTGGACGTGGGCGTTCTCACTGCCCAGAGCCGCCTCCACACCACCCACTTTCAGGAATGGCCTAAGGAGACTGATGGACAGCATTTGAGTCTGACAGCCTCCCCTCAGGCCCCACCTTAAATGAAGTCCTGCAACACTCCGGCCAGGCAGGAGCCACCGGCTCACAGAGCACAAAGAAAAATAGGCTCGTTGGGTTGTTTTCCGGGTTACACAGCAAACCGCCAGGGAGGGCTCAAATTGCTTGTCAATTTAAGCAGCACTGGGCTCCTTTGAAAAATTTGATAATAAGGGCAAAATGCAATTTATGTTTAAGATAATAAAAATAACACACTCAGGTCCACTGAATGTGGCTCTAAATGAGGCCTGTAGAAGGCATTGATCTGCAGGCCTGCCTCCCTGGTGAGAGCCGGACGCGGAGGGAGAGGGCACCTGGCGAAGGCGCCGGAGCCCAGCTGCAGCACCACCGCCCGACTGGTATATCAGTGCGAGCTGCTGGCCCAGGGCGCCCAGGAACGGGAGAGACGCAGCCAACCCTGGGGGTCAGGGAGTGGGGCTCGGGTTGGTGGGTGCCTCCCAGTAAGGGCAGCCTGGAGCAGAGAGGATGCCCCTTAAACCCTGCCTTCCTTCGGGCCTGCCCACCATCAGGGAGGCCCGAGCCCAGAGTGCAGGCGGCACCCTGTCCTTGTGACTTGGTCACTGTGCGGTCCTGCGGCTGAGCAGTTCCCAGTTCAGTGCGGGACCCAGCAGCTGCCCTGGACCCCCAACCTGCACCCCCCACCCCGGGGAGGGAGAGTCCCTGGGGAGCCGCCCCTCCCCCTGCGCTTCGGGGAAGTGGGGCAGCCGTGGATGGTGCCCACTCGGTCACCCGCTGGCTATGGGAGGGACCCCTGGGAGGCACTCCAGGCTCCTGGCAGCCACTTCTGGTCCCACCACAGAGAGGCGACTGCCAGCAGGTTGGAGCCC
>PVKM010036750.1:0-14690 GCA_004027735.1 Carollia perspicillata | reverse complement strand
AACACTTGAAATGTAAGTAGAATCTATTAATTTAATCAAATAGAATGTATCAGAAAACAGTCACATCTGCTAGTGAACAAAGACTGTATGTGGTACCCGCCTTCAAAGAGTTTACCGTCTATGGACCCTGGGCCCTGCATGTGGTTGGGTGATGGGAAGAGAAGTCACCTCACCTGTCTTCATCTATAAACATAATAATAGTAGTAATGATAAAATAACAAGGGATTAAAATATACCTCTCCATGTCGTAGAGTTTCACAAGAATAGACAAGCTCATACACATGAAAATGTGCAGCAGAGACATGCACGTCCTACACACGGCATGCTCCCCACATTGTGCATCTCCCCCTACAGTCAGGCGGGTCCCCATGACTTTCTTGCCAGGGGTTTATCAGAAGTGTCACGAGTCATGTCCAGACCAAAACAGTTCAAAGGTGGACTCTGACCCCACTAGTGTTTTCTCTTTGGTGACAGTGGAGGCTTCTTTTTGAATGGCAGAGCAGTGAGACAGGAGTGCCTACATCACTGAGTGACCACGTGGAGGATCTATAACAAAGTGTTCAGCTGTGAGAAACACACTGTCATTTGTTAAGCTACTGAGAAGTTCAGTTTCTTTGTCAGTAATGTACATAAACAGCCTTTCTTAAAGAACAAAAGTGGTGTGATTCAAAAAAAGAAACATCGTGGACACAATAAATCTTTGCCTCAAAAAATTTCATGAACACTCCATTCCGATAAGCAGTTTGAAACTGGGTGCAGGATTTTATAGTAAAAATCACAATTGGGAATTTAGCAGAAGGGACAGAAGAGGTGTGATTAATGTTGGGTGGGATGTCAGGAGGTGGAGGAGACAGGAGAGAGCTCTCATGCAGATAAGGACAATGACATGAGTATGGGCAAGATGGGTTGGGACGAGCATGCTAAATTGTTGGTAGTGAGATCTATGTGCTTGGAGCAAATAATACAAGTTGCAGAATGTTATCAACTTATGAGATAATTAACATATTTGAAGGCTGGGCAGAATTTAGATATCATTCAAAAGCAAACAGAAAAGATAGTAAAGATTGGGTTAGCTTTAAAAGTAGTGATTGATGAAAATGTCTGGCTTGAACATTTATAAAATGTTAGGAAAATGTTGCTCAGCTGTGGCTTCACATTAGAATCACACAGGGAACATTTAAATGTTGCAAAGGCCTCTCCACTAATTCTTGATTTCATCGATGAGTCAGGGTATCAGTGGGTTTGCAAAGCTGAACATGCGATTCTAACTATTCCAAATTGCAAAAGTCATTAAGAGGATTTTATCCTCTAGAAATCCCATTATGCAGATGATACATGAGACTCTTTGGGGGGTGATAATACCAAGAAAATTCTGTTTATTTTACTCAGGGTTGAAGGTAGAAGTGATTAAATGGAAGTGATACTTGGCATCTTGCTTTGTCATTTTTAATTCTTTCCCGAACATCAAAGCAAGAACAAACTGCATGGAGGTACTTCCTTTCTTTTCTTCATATTCCAAAAATTCAGGGTTCTATGGCATAAGGTGAGAAGTAGCATCACACAAATTTCTCTCTGTACGTATTCCACCTCATGCACCAACCCCACACTTTAAGCCCTAGATATACCCATCGTATTAAATACTGAAAATTTAAGTAATTTATTTCAGTTATTTGTATAAACCTCCAAGTGGTTTGACCAAGCCTCTGGCCTCCTATACTTTAATTAATTTTCCAGCTCTGTGACATACAAAAGTTATCTGAAGAGGTCCAATTACAAATCATATATACAATAGTACCTCCTTTTCCTGGGGGAAAACATTCCATGATGCTCACTGAATGCCTGAAACAGTATGTGTATATGTACTATATATGCTGTATATGTGCACGCACACACTATATATGCTGTATATATGTATATGTGTGTGGTGTATGTATGTATATGTATGTGGTATATGTGTATGTTTATACATATATGTACATATATACACACATATGAGGTCTGTCCATAAAAAGCCCCACCATTATTAATATAATGAGTGTGATTTGAGCAACACTGATGAAACCTGGCAGCCAGGGAGAGTAGACTGGAATGTACAGGCATAAACAAGGACAACTTCGCTGCACTAGTCAGTGGGGGCAGTAGATATGTTGAGTGAGCATGTGTACTGTGTGGCCTTCACATTCAAAATGACTGAGTAGAGCAATGAATCTGCAAAAAATTTTGCATTAAACGTGAACATTGCTCCACAGAAACTATTTGAGTGATTCAGAAGGCCACAACTATGGGCAACTGGTGATTGGCAGCTTCATCACCACAACATGAGGGCTCATGCATCATATCTTTTACAGAGTTTTTTGGTGAAACATCTAATTACCCAGGTGACTCAGCCCCGCTACAGCCCAGATTTGGCATCCTGTGACTTCTGGCTTTTCCCCAAACTAAAACCACCTTTGAAAGGGAAGAGATTTCAGACCATCAGTGAGATTCAGGAAAATACGATGGGGCAGCTGATGGCCATTGGAAGAACTGTGTGAGGTCCCAAGTTGCCTACTTTGAAAGGAACTGAGGCATCATTGTTCTATATACAATGTTCTTGTGTCTTGTATATTCTTCAATAAATGTCTCAATTTTTCATATTTCATGGCTGGATATCTTCTGGACAGACTGCATATGAATTTGTAGAAAAAACATATATGTATATATATACATGTTTCTTTTTCTATACATGCATACCTTTTCACTCAAAGGAAGTACTTTCATGGCTTCGCCTTGGCATACCCAAATTGCCCAAATCAATACTCCCGTGCTTTGGGCCATTATTAAGTAAGTAAGAGTTATTTGGACACAAGCATGTGATGGCATGATAGTTGATATACCTGAATGGCTACTAAGTGACTAACAGGCAAGTAGAGTGCATGGTGTGGAGATGCCGAGAAAAGAGATGATTCACAGCTCAGGCAGGATGAAGTGGGAGGGTGCAAGATTTCGTCACACTGCTCAGAAGAGGTGCAATTTAAAACTTACCAACTGTTTGCTTCTAGAGTGTTCCATTTAATATTTTTGGACCATGGTTAATCATGGCTAACAGAAACTGTGGAAAGCAAAACTGTAGAAAAAGGGCGGGGAGCTATGACTGTCCAAATAATCATGTAACAGTATAGTAGTGTTTTTATTGATTTTATGACACTAATTTTCTCCTAACTCACTCTCTAATACTCCTAGCGGATACTCAAACACATATCCCAGATATGCACAAAATATTTGAGTCAGAGGGAGCTTTAAAAAAAAAAGAACACCAATCAGCTTTTCCAAAATATACAGACTTCAGCAGAATGGCATATTTCCTCACCACAGACTTTTACGATGGTTGTGATCAATTTTTTTAAAGGTTAACAGAACTCCCTTTGGTTTTTTAAGATAATTATCCCAATCATCAAGAGGCGTGCAGGCCAGAGACCCCTGCATGTTCAGCGTTACAATTTTGCGGCCAGTCTCTAGGTTTTTAAAAGAACTGAGTGTCCTTCACATGATGACACATATTTACTTGGCCCATGTACTGAGGTGCTTGTGAGTTCACTGAGGAAAGCTTTTTGTTTTCCTCGTTCTGGTTTGCTGGCTTTCAAACACTCTCTGCCCCCATAGGAAGCCATTTCGATCTAAAGAAGCCACTCTCCGAAGAGCATGGAGCTGCTGCAATATTTATGAAATCTAAAACCTCTACTCTTGATCTTTTTAATAATGATCCCAGGGGAAGGTCTTGAGGCTAATAAAGAGGGAAGGGAGCAGGAAACAGCTTCTAAGAGAGCCTAACAGTATGCTCTCAGCAGACTGCTAAAATGTAAACAGCGAGGTGATCAATGACAGACTTTGTTTCTAATTTAATTCTCAAAATGCATATTAATGAATGCTTTTTGAAAAAGTATATTATATTGAGAATGGCACTTAGGCAAGTGGAAGTTACCTTAATTTTAGATTCAGCTTCCCACTCAGCTGGGCTTCCTGACTAGGAAACACTTGCCTAGTTAATGGTTAGAGCTGTATGGTTCATTTTTAAAGTAATCTGGAAAGAGGATTTGAAAAAAACATAAAACAACTCCCCAAACATAAACAGGTCAAATGTGGCTCTCAACTCATCCCCAAAGGGTCTCTCAGAAAGACTCACAGCTGCTCAATTTCATAGGGCCACCTGTCATACTGATGAAAAGGATGGGATCGCTCTGAATAGCAAGGGAAAAAAGCCAACCTCCTGGAAATGAGCATGAAAAACTGAAAAGATTAGTATTCAGGATCTCAATTCTATGCAACAACTGTGCAACATAAAGCAAATTCATGAGTCCAAGAAGAAGCGAAATTTGAACTGGCCTAATTCAAACGGAATATTCTTCTGAGGGCAGTAGCACAGTAAAATCCCATCTTTCCTTTATTAAGTAAGTGGCTACATGAATGTGATGGGGCATAAATTAAAAGGCAAAATGGTAATAAGAGATGAGACTGGGAAGCTGGTCAGAAGCTAGCTTATGCAGAGGGTTGTCAGTCTTGAGTGTCATGCAGGCTGGTGGCTTTCAGAATGCATAAAGGTAGTCAGTTCTCTCCCTTCCACCTCCTCCACCGTTTTACCCCAAATGAAATGCCATGCATAACTACCATACATAAAAAGATAAGAGCAGGGCTCTCCTAGTTAAGAAGGGAACACAGAGTAAGAATGCTGTGAGAAGGCAGAAACTGCTCTATCTCTGCCCACTTAAATCTCCCCGCTAAGCCCCACCATCACTGCATGGACCCTGAGTCATTTCCAATGAACCTCAGAGCTTCCAGAGAACCATTTTTGAAAACAGCTAGCTTGTAAAAGGTATTTGAAAGTGTTAAACAAAAGATGGGCATGTCCAGATTATGATTTCTGTGCTGAGCATCATTCTGAAATAGGTAAAGAGGATGAATTTCAGCTTGTGAGCTTGATGTAGGAATGAACTGGGACACTGCTGTTTTGGGTGGAGAAAGGAGGCAGCCCTGACTAAGACAAAGATCATCAAAATGAAGGGAAGACATGTTTGGAAAGTGACATGAGAAGAGTTAATGATTGATTAGGCATGGGAAATTCAGGGTAAAGAGAGTTCAAGAATATATTCTGGGTTTGTTCCAAGCACTATGACTGGGTAGATGTATAGAGAAGGTAAGTAGAGTAAAAATACGTTTTGGGGGGGGAATAAATTAATTTTAATTACTTTTAGGTTGTGGTGCTTGAGATGTTCAGTCAACAATAATCTATATGAGTCTACGTCTTAAAAGATAATTTTAGTTTGGACATTTATATTTAATATCACTAACATATAAATAGTAACTAAAATCCTAGCAAAGCAAGTGACAGAACAGAAGAACATATTTAGACTGGACATCTATGAACCAACAACATTTATGGAATATATAATGCAAAGAAGGTGAATGACAGAGTCAGAAAAGATAACGTATGATAAAATAAGAAAAAAAAGAAGACCGTCCTATCAAAAAAAAAAGTTTTAAGAAGGAGGAAGAGAGATGCAACAGAGAAGTCAACAAAGGTAAAGAAGAAAAATGCATCTTTGGGTTTAACATTTAGGAAGTCATTTGGAAACCATAACAAAAATGTCAAAAGTCAAATTCAGATGATGAATGAGCAAATGGAAGGTTAAAGGGAGCTGCTGACTACTACTAGAAATGAAGAAAGAAGAAAGAACAGTCGGATCATAGAAGAGAGTAGTCTAGCATGCAAAACAATGTCTGGAAAACTGTGGTATGCAATCGATATTGAAGGACCAAATGACTGAACAACCACTAGAATGAATAATGAAATTAACACAGAGAATAGTGTAACGAGAAAGGTGAGAAGGTAAGAAACATAACATGCTTATAATGATTATATTATTCCTTTATGCTCATCAACCTGCTTCTAATCCTTTTGGGAAATGAAGGAGAAATTATGTAATCAATCAGCAATCCTTATATTACTCAAGTTTGCCGTGAATCCTACCACATTTCCCTATCCTGTGACTTATGGGGAAAGGGGTGGGAAGGGAAAGGAGCTAACATTCATTCATCGAGAGTTCGTTGCTTGTGTTATTGCATTTGATCTTTGAACAAGCCTGTGAGGCAAATATTATTATTTCATCATCTTACAAATGAGGAAACTGGAGTTCAAAGGGGTTAAGTGATTTGCCTGAGGTCTTACATCATTATTTATATGGTATTATTTCCAGCTGTCAAAATCAGCTACTATAAATACCGTATAAAAGAAGAAAATAGGTCTGTGAGTGCAATTTAAAAACTATTCTGACTGAAGAAATTGAGTGGCAATAGAATATGTCTAGAAAAACAGCACGGGAAGCAGGAAATTCTCCAAATGCTGAAGTATATACAGGATTAGACTTAGGTTTGGAATGAGATTGTGTGGGTTCTATGACTTTAAGCAAGTTATTTACCCTCTTCATGCCCCAATGTCCTCATCTGATAAATGAGAATTCGAACCTTCCTCCCTGACGCACAATAGAACTTACGCAAAATACCTGCCAAAGTGCCTGCCACATAGTAAATACTTAATTTGTGAAATATTTTTACGATTGGTAGAAGTATCATTATCATACTAGAGTGATATAAAAAAAGAAAATCATAACAGATATTCTCTTTTGAAAGTGTTTGGAGATCATATGACTATAAAATACAAAAGTGATGCTATAAAACTTTGTCTCAGAGTATATTACACCTGAATGATGCCAGAGATCTTGTGGGCGAAAGACATATGTTGGCTGCCAAAGGGTATGCATGTTAAGCCAGATTTCTCTAGGATCTGTGCCTGAAACTCATGAAAGAACAAAAATAATTTCCATATTTACACTGTAGAGATCATGCAATGAGACATCCTTGAGCTCTGTAGCTGAACAATAAGGTGCCTTGATCTGGAGTAGTGGGTATTCATAACACACAACATGTATGCATGCTGTTAACATATGATGGGGCAATGCTGCTTCTAACAGGTCTACTCTACTGTGGGATGAATCAGCCTACTCATCTTAGAAAACATTTCTCTTCCAACCTGAAAACTCCAAGGAAGAGAAAGCAATTCTATTCTTCTGGATGTTTTAGAGGATAACTATCCTTAAAGAACTGACATTAGCAGCCTACCCTGTAAAGTCAACCACTGAAGACTCTGTCCTGAACACGATGCATAGCCTCCTTGAGGCAGCCAATCTCTGGATGAATCCAATCCTGGAGAGTGGGTATCAACAGTGAAAATGACACTTTTCACTCAACATTAATGGCGCTGTCTACATAGAGTAGAAGGGGGGATATAATTCTAAAAACAAACCCACAGGAAAACAAAAATGAGATTCTGGGGAAAATCAGGAAGACAATGTACAGTTATTTATCAAGCATGGAAGCTTGACCTTTGAGTGGCAAATTTTGTCCTGTAATGGAAACAAATTCCTTAAAGGGTGCCTATGGGAGTTCAACAGCACATAAAAATAAAACACAGCCCAGGGCTAGAAATGATGAAAAGATGAGCTGTGGTCCCTGAGCATAGCTTTAGTCCAAGAAACATTTTATTATCTTGGGATAAAAAGAACAGCAAATGATTTCCTCTCCCTTATTTCTGTTTTCACTGCCTCTGAGTGTAAATATCACCTATGACAGTGAACAGAAATCCAACAACGAGGCATAAGTTATTGGAAGAAAAATTATGTGCAAAAAAAAGAATAAAGATGGATATTAATGTAATGTGTCCCTAGACACGACTATAAAAGGAAATATATTAGTGTGCTTACAAGCCTAGGCACCAGCATCAGATTGTCGAGGCTGGGATCCTAGCTCCCATGACGTGTTAACGGGGTACCTTTTGGCAAGTCCTTTAGCAAGATTACACTGGTACTTATGTCACGGTCATATGACAAAGAAAAATGTTTTCCTCTTTCTTAATGGGAAATTCTAGGGCTCTGAGTATATTCTATGTATTCATCTTTATACACCCAAGTCCTAAGAGAGTGTGTGGTGCAGAGTAGGCATTAAAATATTTGTTGAATAAAAATGGGATAAATTATTCCTTTACTACAACCTCTGAATCACATAATAATTGTTGTATAATACACTCAAATTAATATTTTACATAATGTCTAACAGAATCAAGGATCATTTATATGATCCTTGCCTTACATCTTTGGGAAATTATATAACAAGAAGCATAAACACTGTAATCAAACCTTGGTAAGCCATAATAGATGGGGATAGCAAAGAAGGGTTTATTAAAAATAGTTTAACATGGAAAAAGTCTAATAGACATTCAAGAATCACATTGCTCTTTAGTGTTATTAGCTATATAAAATTAGGCTGTCAGACGCTGCTTTATGAATAGTCAGTAAGGAAGAGAAAGAATCACAGGGGACAAATCACTGTCATTCACAGAAGACTACCTGGCAGTCTAAGAATTAAGTTCACTCTTCAGGGCACGCTATCCTCAGCTGTTATAAATATGCTGAATGCCTCTGTCAGCAGGCTCAATAAAGAAGCTGCCTTCACCAATATGGTGTTTATAAGGTGAAGTCTGTTGCTCAGAGGGAAAGGGAACAAAGACATTTTGTTTCCAATTATTGTCACTTTGCCTTTTAGCTCAGCCCAGCAATTGCTTGACCAGTAAGACAGAAAGGATTCTGAACAGCACAGTAACTAAACAAAATCCCTCTAATTAAATGACACTTGGCAAGGGCAGAGGACACCCAGAGTCTACTTTAGAGCAAGTTGTCCCTACAAGGAGTCAGTAGCTTCGCATCTGGAGGATTTGAAAACACTTTTACATATGCAGACAACTCCACTGACTCTCCTGAGTCACTGTGAGGCTTTAGCTGTCTGTGAATTTTCCCCGGGGGCTGACAGATTTATTAATCCTCACCATATAGCAGAATACAAAAAGAGGTCTTTAGTATGACCATGGTCTTTTGTAAGTGGTGTACAATAGCAGTTCCTTGATCTATTTTTCTGCCCGCTGTCCTAATCAAATGTGTGATTTGCCTGCATACCTGCCATCATTTGGGATTCTCAGGTTTATTCATTCAACCTACAAGTTACTGGAGGTCAGAAAGGGGTTTATCCCTATAGACAGTATTCAGAAATATCCCAGAATTTTCTTTGTCAAATCATGGCAGTGGCAATTATAGGAGAGCCCATCTGTGGTTATCCTTTAAGCCCTGGTTCTGAAATCAAAGAATCTTCTGGAACACTGAGATCTAAGAAGCCAGGGGCCAGGGCAGAATGGCAACTAAGCCATCCCCATGAAACAAACGAAAAGAATATTTTTGTGCACAAATCAGAATACAAAAGAGTAAAGATGATATTTTTGTAGTCATTTGCAGACTACGTGGCTGTTCTTCTAGAATCTTCCAGTGGGAACTGTGGAGCCCTTTCCTATCCTAGGAGCTGTGAAACCCTGGGAGTCCCTGTGGAGTCTTAAAGGGTCTTTATATCCAAATGCAAAGGAAGCAGTGTTAGTAAAATGAATAAATATTTTCTGCATATAAATATATTTTCCAAATGTATACTGACACTAATAAATACAAAAATTTATTTAAAATAGTTCCTAAAAACATAATATCTATTGATTATTACATACTTTTTTATAAAAGTTGAACTGACAGCAAGATGGTGAGAAACTATAAAAATGTCGATGATCAAGTGAGTTCCTCTTGTTCAAAAGAGTTTAGAAGCACCTCCAAAGAGAAAACACTAACTTGATAAGCAGTGATCTAGATACGGGAAAACTGTTTCAGCCACCAAATTTGCAACCCAAAGAAGAGAGCTAGAGTCACTGAGCTTTTTCTAGGTGCACTGAAAGCTATCCACCTCCACATAGTACCAGCCTTGTGCTGGAAGATACATATTAAGGTGGCTTTGTAATTAGCATTTTTATATTTTTGTCCTTATTCTTCCTTTATATGATAACTAGATCTAAACACTAAATTTGCTGATCTTCTGTTGCAGTCTAAGTTTATGACACTTTCATAAAGCCATTACATTTGCTTATTCATTCTTTGATTTGCTCTATTGCCTATCTTGAGAGATCTTAGTCATGGATGGGTGACTTCTGCTGACGTGCTGGGATGTTTTTTAAAACATTTGTCTTGTGGTAGGTGAAATGCTCTACATGTTTCAATATCTGAATATATCCTCCAAGTTTACCTCAATTCCCCAAACAGTATAGAAGGTACAATCTAAATGTTCAGGTACAAAAGAGTCATTTCCATAGAGAAATAGTTCTGGGTAGTAGCAACTAAAATGACATATCTTTTACTCACTAACAATACTTTCCTCTCCAAAGGACCTTGACATTGTGTCGGGGTCACATAGAAACCAACAGTGTAATTACTGATTATGAGATTTCTAAAGGCAGACATTTAGTCTTTTTTTTTTCGTATTATGTGGTATCATTGCCATCTAGTATAATATCCAGTATATTGTAGATATTTGTTAGTTTATAATGAATGAATAAGTAAATCAGAGAAATTTAGTGACTCAGTAAACCCACTTTGGCCTGAAATAATTAGTTCAGTAGTGGGATAGGGGAGACAAGGCTTTAGAACCCATACCTCTGTCGCCTCGTCCCCAAAGTCATTTCAAACAAATATAAAATCTAAATTAAAACAGTCTGCTTTCTTTTTCTGCAAACTTTCGTGCAAGAACAGTCAACTGACACATCCTTCCAAGACTACACCAACCCAGGTTTGTTTTACAATAAAACTGTAGAATGCAATTAAGTCAGCAACAAAGTAAATCCATAATTTTACCTATTCTCATTTTCTTCCTAAATACTTTGTACAGAACTTCCAAAATTCTGTACAAGTCTACCATAGCATTGCCTTTCTCAATTACTCTAAATCATTAGAATATATAAGCCCCACAAAGACAGGGATTTCCGGCCATGTTGTTCAATGGTTCATTCCAAGCACCAAGAACAGTGTCCAGCATATTATAGACACTATACAAATATTTGTTGCATTTTTCATGTTCTATTTACCTCAGTTAAACACACCATAAACTTTGATGCTTCGTGCCACCATGTAATACTCTGTTTCTGCTTATTCCTTGTTACCTGACTTGATACCTTATTTTACAAATTATGTTTTCTATACTCAAAATCCATTAGAAAAAAGAACACTATAATCAATATAGTGGAGACATTTTGTCATCAACTGGACTCCTGTTGAGATTACTCCTCTGGGTACTCAATAGCAACACAGCGTAAAACTCTTGCACTGAGTGACAGAACAGAAAGTTGCCGAAGCAAGAGGGTGAAATAACACTTACCCATTCCAACAGTTACAGTTTGGAAAGCACTTTTATATCTTCCACCTCATTTAATCTTCAGAAAAATCTCATTTGTCAATATGCAGAGAGGGAAATCAAGGCTCAGAAGATAACTTCCCTGGGGAACACACAGTTAACAAAAGCCTGGCCTGTCCCAACCCATTCCCCTGAGAAATTTGCTTTTCAACTAGCACTTTAGGTCCAAATGCATTTCACAGAGTTATATACTTAGCAAGTTAAACACAAACCAACCAATATTAAATAGAGGCAAGGATATGTCTCATATTTGCAATCCCAAATTGCTTTGCAAAAGTTTTGATAACAAAACTGAGGACTAAAAGGAGAGACTAAAGAACAAGCTGTAATCTCTTAGAAATGAGCCCTCGACAATGAACAAATCCATGCGCAGTAAAAGTTGGAAAACTGTGCAGAAGGCAAAGACTGGAAGAGCACAGGTAGACAACCTTTCAAAGTGAAAGAGATAATTGTAATTCTGCTGGGATGCACACCCTCCAGGCCATGCGGCAGCTGCTTTCTAGACCTCTGTCACACTCTGCTCTGCATGCCCCTGAAGTCAGTAGGGGAAGGAGGGCTTCTTTCCTTTCTCACTAATCATCCTTGACATCCAGTTGGCACCCCTATCAGAGACAGTCTATTTGTGGCTTCTAGGTCAGCCTGGCACTGTGCAAGGAGAGTGTCAGTATTTACAGGTAGTCTAGGACTGTAATTAGAGCTACTTTGCATTGTTTGGGGGAGCTCGGGGATACCTGGGCTAGCCCTAGGATTCGATTTGCAGATGTGTTCCTGGGTCCTTTAAGGGAGACAGATTCAACTTGAAGTTAAAAGGCTTAAACTGGAGGGCTCCTCACTATCATGGGCCTATTCCTGGATCCTGGGAAATGTTCTAGTAATATCTGCACATAGTCATATATTTTTGTAAAATTCATATAACTGCTACATTTCTATCATAACAACCCTTCCATTCTACTTTCCCTGCTCTCTGGTGACATGGAAGTAGTTACTGGAACTTTTTGGAACGGCTAAAGGTAGATTAAACTTGAGGTACATTAATTGGGGTTTATAGGATATATTTTTGTAGTTTACAGTCACTTCCCTGAAGGGTTATGTTCATGCTAAAAAGATTGCCCAGCTACTAAGTCTAAGAGGTACAACTTCGATTGACCTTTCTGTGACTCCAATGCTAATGAACTTCACACTACACTCTATGGTCTTTTATAAGTTCAGTGCTCCTTCAAAAGGCATTTGATTTCTTAACCTAGAGGCAGGAGAAGAGAGCTTCCATCACTTACCAGTATTTGACACTAGTTCACATTTCTTTACCTGGCCTGCTAGCCTTATTGCTGATTGCTTCTTCTTTGTACACACCATAAATACGCTACAATTCCCTATTTGCTTTCCACACAGGTCTTCTTGTGCATCCTCTTTTCTTGGCCTGAAATGGACTGATCTGATATTTCTACAAATTTTTTATTTAAGTTCTTGTTGATTTAACATAAAGTATTGACACTGACAAATCTAAATTTATAATATGCTAATACTCTGAGAGGACACCAATGACAATTGCTTAAGGAGAGTTGTCCAAACAGTATTTAGGAATATTCGTAGTATAGAGAAATTCATTATGCTCTGAAATCTTACAGCTGCAAAAAGAATTATTTTCCCTGAATTAAACAATTCCAACAATTTACATGACAACACTAATAGTTGTAGAAATAAAATACTTTTATGAGTTGCTCATAAGCAAATGTAATTTTTTGATCAGCTCTGGTAATGAGAAGACAAACTTTTTCAATTTTCTCAGTAAAAAATGATATTGCAAAATATTTATCAGAGGTCATGCAACCAAAATGTAGGTTAAATATATTAATTAGTGTGTCAAACATTTAATTACTAAAAACATGTGTGCTATTTTTCCAAGTTTTGTGATTCTTTTCTGAGTATTTGTCATCTTTTCAGCATTTGTACTTTACTGTGGTTTCTTTTTTTCTTTCTACATAAATATTATTTTGGTGTTTTTTTATCCTTTTTCTTAAAGTAGACCATCAAATTAATCAACTTCAGGCTCCACAAGACCTGATTTGGCTTAGTTAGAAGGGGTCCTATGGTTTTATGAACCAGTGTCACCCCAATACTTTCAATTTAAAAAAAAAGAAAGAGACCACTAGGCATCTTAAGACCCTGGCAATATAAAGAGGATGAAATTCACTTGGAGCTCAAGTAATATGCAGAGTAGGGCAAAAGTAAGCCTTCAGGTGTTTGTCCATGAACACACAGTTTATTCGTGTATTATTTTCCATACAAACGCCCTACTTCTGCCCCACCCTATACATTTCTAGGGAGTCAGGAACATGATACTGTGATGTTCTCTGAACTTGTTTCCTTAGACAATTCCAAACGATACAGAGAGAATTCTTAGGAAAGCTGCTCTCAACAGACTTGCATTTCAGTGGTGCTGATTTGCTAAGAAGGATGGGGGCAGTGCCCACAGCAGGCCTCAGGGAGTTACCAGGAGGCACTGCTGAAACTGGGATATATGAAGCCCTCTTTGGCAAGTCAATGGTGACATAGGGGCCAAGAAGTTTTCTATTGGAGTCATCGATCCGTAGGATGCAAAGGGCAGAATGAGAACTAATGCACAGAGCAGCAATTCTCAGTGGGAGCCATGTCGCACACAGGGGAATGTTTTGGAAATTTATAAAGATATTTTGGGTTGTTGTAAAGATTGTGGAGCACTGTCAGCTCTGTTGAGCAGGGGCAGGATACTAGATGGTCTTCGATGTGCAGAACAAGCAAGCCTGATGAAGGACTATTCTTCACTCTGCACTAGTTTCAAATGTTCTGCTGAATGCTGATGCAGAATAGGTGATCACTCTATTTACAATTATTTGAGGCTTCTAATATAAACACAAAGTACTTTTGCATGGTTTAAATGTAAACTGAATTTTATATAGTGAAAATGATAGGAATTTCCCCAAGGGTTGCTCGTCTCCTCCAAATACTGTGGCCCTCCAGGCAGGACAGCGCATTCCATTTCCATTGCCATATACTGTCTGTTTCTGAGTCCTTCCAATACGGAAGGACTGTGTTTGTAGGAAGTGTACACATGCACAGAAATACACTTACCTTTCACTGACTTCAAATTGTCATTGTAGGAAAAAGTTGTTTATAAGTCTTAAAACTTTAAATGTGTGCAGTCACCTCACTACTTCATTATTTATTCTATTGTGGCAGTTCCTGAACATATTCATCTTGTCAAACAACAACTGGGAGATGCTCATGTAGTTGTTTTGTGCACTGAAAATTGGTCTCTCCCATATGGGAGAATACGGTGGCATGATGCAGCAAGTAAG
>PVKM010036749.1:0-14694 GCA_004027735.1 Carollia perspicillata | reverse complement strand
CCCTCTCCCCCCTCCCCTCTGGCTATTGTTAAATTGTTCTTAATTTCACTGTCTCTGGTTATATTTTGTTTGCATTTTTCTTTTGTTGATTATGTTCCAGTTAACTGTGAGATCATGTGGTATTTGTCCCCACCGCCTGGCTTATTTCACTTAGCATAATGCTCTCCAGTTCCATCCATGCTGTTGCAAAGGGTAGGAGCTCCTTATGAAAAGATGCTCAGCATCACTAGCCATCGGAGAGATGCAAATTAAAACCACAATGAGATACCATCTCACACCGCTCAGAGTGGCCGTCATAAACAAATCAAAAAACAAGTATTGGAGAGGATGTGGAGAAAAGGGAACCCTAGTGCACTGTTGGTAGGAGTGCAGACTGGTGCAGCCACTGTGGAAAACAGTATGGAATTTTTCTCAGAAAACTTAAAATGGAACTGCCTTTGATCCAGCAATTCCACTGATGGGATTATATCCTAAGAACCCTGAAACACCAATCCGAAAGAACCTATGCACCCCAATGTTCATAGCAGTGTTATTTACAATAGCTAAGTGCTGGGAGCAACCCAAATGTCCATCAGCAAATGAGTGGATCAAAAAACTATGGTATATTTACATAATGGAATTCTAAATAGGGTTTTCTTTGCTTGTATTTGCCTTTGAAAGCCTGTTTGATTCTCTTTTGGCTGCAGCACTCTAAATTTTCTTTCACGAAAAGGTGCTTCTCTCTCTCTGTTTTGCTCTCCTCCATGCCCAAGCTTACACATTTTAAAGTTGTGTTAAATTGAATGTAGTCCATGCTTTGATCTATCAGGACACCAGTATTTTCTGATTTTAGGATATATTTAGTCTTCCTGCCAATAGTTTGTTTCATCCTGTGTCTGCCACTCATTCTCAGCTCTCTCTTTTGCAGTTTTTCTCAGTCTGCTTTTGCCATTAGCCTTGAGTTAAATGGGATGAGGGTGAGTGGGGTGGTGGAGTGGTGAGTAGGGAGTAGGAGTGGGGAATTGGTTGCCAGAAGACAAGAGAATATGCAGTGGAACTTGGAACTTGTTTTCCTTTCTATTTTTTTTATATTTATGTTGAAGTGTTGGTTCTTCTTTGCCTTCAAGTTATGCTGAGGCTGTGGTTTTTGTTATTCTACGTTGTTTTGGGAGGAAATGTTGGAAGATGGTGATTTAGACAGTCACTGTCTTCCAGTACAATAAGTCCTGACAAAAGGCTAAATATGTATACCAAGCACAGCACCTGTGCCATTTTACATTCCCATCAACAGTGCACAAGGGTTTAAAATTTCTCTACATCCTTGTCAACACATCCTTGTTGACTGGGTTTTCTGGTTTTTGTTTGGTTTGGTTTGGGTTTTTTAAATAACAGCCACCCTAATATGTATATAGTGATATTTCATTTTGGTTGTGATTAGCATTTATCTAATGATTAGTGATGTTGAGTATTTTTAATGTACTTATTTGCCATTCAAATACTTTGCCCATTTTTAAATCAAGTCATTTTATTGTTGTTAAGTTTTAGCAGTTCTTTATATATGCTGTATATTAATTTTTTTATCAGCCATTTGATTTGCAGATATTTTCTCCTGTGGGTTTCCCTTTTTACTCTTCTATTGTGTTTTTATGATGCACAGAATTTTTAAATTTTTATGATGTTAATTTTTTCTAATTTTTCCTTGGTGCCTTTGCCTTTGGTGTCATATTTAAGAAATCATTGCCAAATCCAATGTCATGAAGCTGTTGTCCTATATTCTGTTAAGAGTTTTAGGTCTTACACTTAGGTCTTTGATTCATTTTGAATTAGTTTTTATAAATGGGGCTGGTAAGAATCCAACAGCATTTATTTATATGTGGACATCTAGTTTTTCTAGCATGATTCGTTCAAAATACTGTTCTTTCCCATTGAAAGGTCTTGGCATCTTTGTCAAAAGTCATTTGACCATATATATGAGAGTTTATTTCTAGGCTCTTTGTCTATCCCATCTGGCTGTACATCTGTATTTATGTTAGTGCTATACTGTTTCTGATAACTGTACCTTTGTGGTAGGTTTTGAAATCAAGAAGTGTGAATTTTCCAGGTTTGATCTTTTTTGAAGTTGTTTTAGCTGTTTGGGATCCCTTGAAACTCTATGAATTTTGGGATGGGATTTTCTGTTTCTGCAAAAACGTTTGGAATTTTGATAGGGATTGCTTTGAATCTGTAGATTGCTTTGAATAATATTGGACATTTTGGTAATATTAAGCCTTCCAATCAATGAATAAGGGATGTGCTTCTATTTATTTATGTTTTCTTTAATTTCTTTCAGCAGCGTTTTGTAGTGTTCGTTGTGTAACCAAAGAATACTGGGGCCCATCCACATGTCTCCTTGATACCCAGCAATTAGTGTTGAGGGAAACAGGTTTTTATTTACAGGATTCCAACCTTGGGAAGTGGGGGCTGAGAGACCTCCTGCTCAGAGCCCTGTTCTCCTGTGAGACCCAGCACTTCCCTTGCTCCGCACCAGGCTATAAGTCAAAAGCCAGAAGTTCCCCATATCCTTATCTGTTCTTACACTGGCTGTGCAAACAGTTCTCCATCCCCTCTGAAAGGCACATTCATGGGTTTCAGAATTGCCATCCTCTTGCAGCAGCTCTTTCCTTCAGAATCTGGTGTGCACTGTCCTCAGCCTCCATGTAGTAGTCCAGGAGAGCATGTACCATGTTACACTGGATCATGGTGGAGTCCAGGGAGGCACATGTCCCAAGAGAATGCTTCTCTGTACATCTTTCAGAGAAGCAGAAGTCTGCATTCCCTGGTCGCAGTTCAGCATTCAAGGCATCTCCCACAAATCTGTGCTTGGTTCAGCAGGTTCCCACACAGCTCCATCAGCTTTGCAGGATCCCTGCCCAGCTCCATCAGCTCTCTACTTACACCTTTTCCTCAGCCCCCAGTGGCTGCTTTCTCAGTACCCCAGGTCATGTGGTGGAATCCTGACTCCTGGCTGGCATGGCTTCTACCTTATTCACCAGCCCTCATGGTGGACTGTTTCACTACAGACTGCATAGCAGCTTGCTGCTTTTTCTCTCAGACCTCATGGTTAAATCCCCCAACTTCATGGTTCCTTCCTCATGGCTGCCTCCTCCCTCTTTGCCTGACCTTATTTTTAAATGCTGACCTAGGACTTTGTACCTGTCCTCATATCTGGCTCCTCTTACAATATGCTACTTTTGCCAGTTTCCCGGTATTTTTCATCTTCTTTTGGCTGCCATCTTTAGTCAGGGCAAGCGTCTCCATGACACAGGAGACTCTGGCTCCTGCCTCTCCTGCAGGTGCTGTATAAACTTCCCCAGCTACATCACAAGTCACTATACCAGTCCTTTAGATCTTTTACCTGGGGAGGCAGCATAGCGTCAACTAGCTATCAACTTGCTATTGTTATGAAAAATATTTTAACCACCCTATCATTCCCTTCCCCCATCCTCTAACCATGAGTTGTGGGGAGTATTTTTGGGACCCCCACTTTGCACCATTTCAGTTGTACAGCTCTTTGCCTCTTTGTTTAAATTTATTGCTAAGTATTTTCTTTTTTTATGCTCTTGCTTTCTAAATTTTCTTTACAGATTGCTCATTGTTAATGTATAGAAATGTAGATTTTCATGTGTTTACCTTGTATTCTGCTACTTTGCTTAATGAATTTGTTAGTTTAAACTTATTTGTGGAATCTTTAGGGTTTTCTAGGATATGGGCTCATATCTGTGAATAGATCATTTTACTTCTTTCCAATTTGGATGCCTTTTATTTCTTTTTCTTTTTCTTGTCTTTTTTTTTTTTTTTTTTGCCTAACTGCTCTGGCTACAACTTCCAATACTGTATTGAATAGAAATGGCAAAAAGTGGTCATCCTTTCTTTTTCCTGATCTTAGAGGAAAAGCTTTCAGTCTTTCATTGAGTATGGTATTTGCTATGGGTTTTTCATATATATTTCTTCATTTTGTTGAGGTAGCTTCTTCCTGTTCCTAGTTTTTAAAATGTTTTTATTATGAAAAGTTGTTGGATTTTCTAAAGTTCTGCACGTCAGTTGAGATGATCAGATTTTTCCCCCTTCATTTTTGTTAATGTGGTGTAAATATATCAATTGATCTTTGTATACTTGACAAGAATAAATCTTACTTGGCCATGGTGTATAATCCTTTTTAATATGCTGCTGAATTCAGTTTATCAGTATTTCATTGAGGAATTTTGCATCAGTGTTCATAAGGGATATGGGCTTATAGTTCTCTTATCGTATCTGTCTGGTTTGGTATTATGGTAATGCTAGCCTCATATAATGAGTTAGGAAATGTTCTCTCATCTTTAATTTTTTTTGAAAACTTATAGAAGATTTGGTATTAGTTCTCTTATAAATGTTTGGTATAATCCATAGTGAAGACATCAGGTCCAGGGGTTTTCTTTGTTGGGATATTTTGATTACTGATTCAATCTGCTGTCAATTTGTTAATTTGATAGTTTTACATCTGTTGGTGATTTCTAACTCCACTCCATTGTGGTCAGAGAAGATACTTTGTATGTAATCTTTTCAAGTCTATTGAGACCTCATTCATAGCCTAACATATGGTATATCCTGGAAAATATCCCCTATATACTTAAGAAGAACATATATGCTCTTGTTTGGGTAGCATGTTCTATAGTACATGTCTTTTAGAATTAATTGGTTTATTGTGGTTTTCTTTTTCTTTTTTGTATCAAGACATAAGTGTCCAGTCAAGAATGAAAGAAAAAGCTTGCCACTCTAGCCTGCTTTCAAGGGTGATACTACTGGATTAGCCAGAACTTTAATTTTTCTCAACATGTTGCTAATCCAGTCAACCAGTGTTTATTATATGGACAATTGTGTTATTATTTTGGTTTTATTCCATATTGTCTATCAGGAGTATCATGAGGCATTTGACAATTATTATTTAGAAATCGGTATGTCTTTAGTCCTAGGCATTCCTTAACCTATCAATCTGGAGGCTTATTTAAAAAGTAGTAACTTGGCAGTTTTCAGTCATACTTATTCACTCCTTATACTACACTGGGTGCTATATTTAGAAGATAAGTATAACATCCACTTTTCCGAATACCTCAGTGAGGTAGACACCGTCATCATATCCATCTTATAAAGGAGGACATGAAGGGTTAAGAAAAATGTTCTTATTTGATGGACATTACATAGATAGGGTAATGACAGATTCAGGATCTGAACTCAGACTGCCCTATATGAGTGATATTTTTAGACTCCTGACAATCCTCCCTCCCTCCCTTCCTTCCACCATTCTTTTCTTCTTTTAATTAACAAAATATTTTCTAATTGTTTATTTAAAAAATGCCACCTATCAATTTCAGTTCAGGTCTGAATTGAAATCTGAAAATCTGGATTCAAGTCTTCACTCTGTCATGCAGTACTTTGATTTAACCTTTGATCTTTGACCTTATTTCATATCATTTGTAAAATGGAGATAAAACTAACTCTTATACTTAGACCATACAGATTTTAAAAGTATAAAAATGAAAACATTGGAAGATGCCTTGAAAATTGTGTCACTAATATAAAAGCAGAATATGTGCAGCCTTAGAAACTAGTATAAGTGTAGCTGTACTGCTATACAACTGCTCAGACCTCCATAATCCATGATCTATATAACTTTTATAGTTTTGAAGAATCCTTTTACTCAGAAGAGGTAAGAAGAATTTTTATATTTAAATTGTATATGATCACTATAATTTATATATCTAGAAATAAATTAATCAAGTCCAAACTAATGTTGAGTAAAAGGCATATTTGGATAAATCTAAAACTGGGCCTGTTCCATCATGCCGTATTGGTTGTACTGTGTAAGATAGGTGTCTCAGCAATGCCTGCAGGCAGAATTCTCCTCTACCTATTACTCATACTATGAGTCTAGTCTATTAAAAAGATTTTTTTTGTTTTAGTTTGTTAAGTCCTCTGTATGCTTAGTTATCTTTTGTCTGGTCTATCCATAATTGAGAGTGGGGTATTGAAGTCTTCAGCTGGTATTGCAGAACTGTGTATTTCTCTTTTCAATTCTATTTTTGCTTCATTCATTTTACTGTTTCTTAATAGGTGTGTAACTGTTCATAATTATTTTATCATCTTGCTGTATCAAACCTTCTGTTTATATATAATACTTTTTGTCTGTTGTAACCTTTTTTTGATTTAAAGTCTATTACTATGTCCTTTATTAGTATAGCCGTTTCTGTTCTCTTACAGCTACTATTGACACAGAATATCATTTTCCATCCTTTCATGTTTAGTTCTTGTATATTTTGGATTCAAAGCAAGTCTCTTGTAGACAGCATACAGGGTGTGGCAAAAGTAGGCTTACAGTTTTTCATATGGAGAATACAATAATTAAAAAATAATAATGGATGGAAGAATAAACTCTGTGTTTGGTATACTTAAAATTGTAAACCTATTTCCCCTCACCCTGTATATTAGGATGGTGTGTTTTGTTCATTCTGACAGTTGCTGTCTTTTGAATGGAAAGTTCTATCACTTACATTTAAAGTAATTACTGATGAGGGACTTACTTTGTCCTTTTGCATACTTATTTTCTATGTCTTACAACTTTTCTGTCCCTCATTTCCTCGTTATTATATTCTTTTGTATTTAGTAGATTTATTTTGTGTGAAATATGTACATTTTTCTCCTCTGTGAATGTATCTTTTATAGCCATTTCCTTCGTGTTTACCATGGGAAGTACATTTAACACCCTAAAATTATAACATTGTAATTTGGGATTGTACTCGTGTGCCACATAATGATGTTTCATTCAGTGGTGGACTACATAATCCATGGAGATCCCATACAATTACTTTGGAGCCGAATTTCCTGTAAGAAATGGAAGGATGTATGGTTCAGGAGTAGTTATTTTTCCTCTGATGGGAGCAATATTTGTGGGGATTGGCACTGGATTTCCTCTCACTCACAGCACCTGAATTTTGAATGCACAGATTCCATCTTAAATAGTCAGCCACTGACCTGTTTTGACACCAAGGTACCTGTCCCCACAGTGCTACATATTTATATGGTGCTATAGCCCTCTAAGATCTAGCTTGATGGTCTTCAAAGTACATGGCTGTAAATTTTTGGTTGAGGGCCCAAGATCCGGTGCAAGGGCACAGGTTCACAGGAGCTACCTTAAAAAGTAGTAAGTGCCACTATCAATTTAGTAAAGCTTTCTGTGGTAGTGTGGAGCCAGCCTGTTCCTGTGCTTTGGAAATATTTTCAGATTGTAATGATGTAAGCACAGATAAGTGTTATTTCTTACATCAGTTTAATGCCAGAGAGCCCTTTGTGCCAGATAGTTTCAACGGAACCAAATGCAAATTTCCAAATTCAAAACGAGTCCTTAGTTGTATACCCTTTCCGTGTTAAACACCATCTTTTTTTTTTTTTTATGAATACCACAGAGTTCCTTAATTGGATCACTGATTCAGTATGCACTGGCCAAAACCACATTGCCATGACAATTCCCAGTGTTCCTTTATCTCTCTGTCTTGATTTCTTATTCCTGCGTATCCTCAGGCTGCCTTTCACTCCCTCCCGACAGATCACTCTCTCCTGTCCCTCCTGGTGATCTGTACCTTGCCCTGTTTCTCGTCGATATTTTCAATCAGTTCAGTCCACATCCCTGTTCATGGAGCAGCATTGGCAGCTTGAATATACTTAATTCTGATCCTATCAGACATAGGGTAAGGGCTTATGAGACATGTTTATAAAGTGTACAGTAGTGTATAATAATGGTCTGGGCCTTCATATTCACTCACCACTCTTTCACTGACTCATGCAGAACAACTTTTAGTTCTGCCAGCTCCATTCATGGTATGTGCCCTTCCATGTGCAGCAGTTTTTAATCTTTTTTTTTACTGTGCCTTTTCTATGTTTATATACACAAGTACTTAACTATTGTGTTACAGTTGCCTAGAGTATTCAATACAGTAATATGCTATGAAAGTCTATAGTCTAGGAGCAATAGGCTATACCATATAGCCTAGGTTTGTGGTAGGCTATACCATCAAGGTTTGTGTAAGTTCACTGTGTGATGTTCACACAATAGCACAATTGCCTAACAATGCATTTCTCAGAACATGTCCTTGCCGTTAGGAGACATATGACTATATACTAGCTTAATTTATATAATGTACAAAAACTCTGCTTTTTTATTGTTCTTTTCCTATTCCTATAGGTAGTTAATGTTGCAAAATTACATCTTTATACTATATGTGCCCCAAAACATAAAACTTACAATTTTTTAAATGCATCAGTCTCTTAAATTATGTGGAAAGCAAAATGTGGAGGTAGAAATCAAAGTTATAGTAATTCTAAGTTTTAAACCAACAACTGTTTTTATTTAGTATTTCTGTCTCTAAAGTCATAGAAAACAAAAAGAGGACTTAGAACCATTATGGAAATAATGCTAGTGTCTATAATGTCCATGCATGCTTTATCGAGGTTTTCATTTCTTCATGTGGCTTCAAGTTACTGCCCAGTGTCTTCTCAATTTACCCTGCAGGATTCCGTTGAGCATTTCTTGTAAGGCAGGTCTATTGGTAAAACAAAACCTGGACTCCCTCAGGTTTTGCTTCTTTGGGAACATCTTTTAATTTCTTTTTCACTTTAGAAGGATGGTTTAACCACATATAAGATTCTTGGTTGACATTTTTTTCAGCCTATGCTTTCTGGCCTCCAAAGTTTCTGATAAAAAATCTCAGAATCTCATTGAGGATGCCTTGTATGTGATAAGTTGCTTCTCTCTCAGTGCTTTCAAGGTTCTGTCTGTGTCTTTGTCTTCTGAAAGTTTGATTATATGTCTCCAGTGGGTCTCTTTGAGTTCATCTTGGAGTGTGTTGAGCTTCTGAGATGATTATGTTCATGTCTTCCTCAAATCTGGAATGTTCTCAGTCATTATTTTTTCACATATTCTTTCTGCCTTTTTCTTCCTTCACCTTGTGAGACCCTTGCAATAGCATGTTTGACATGATGGTATCCCAAAGGTCCTATAGGCTTTGCTTATTTTTCTTCAGGTTTTTTTTCTTTTCCTGATAATCAGTAATTTCCACTTCTCTATCTTCAAGTTCACTGATTCTTTCTTCTGCCTTCTCTACTTTGATTTAAATCTCTCTAGTGAAAAATTTTTTTTTTCATTTCAGTTATTATACTTTTCAGGTCCAGAATTTCTTTTTGGCTTCTTTTTCAGTTTTCTGTCTCTTTATTGCTATTTCCATTTTGCTCATATATTATTTTCTTGATTCTCCCTTGTCTTGCTTTTGAACACCTTTAAAAGTTTTTATTTAAAATTTTTTTATCCTCACCTGAGGGCATTTTGTTTCATTGCTTTTCGAGAGAGAGAGATAGAGAGAAACATCAATTGGTTACCTCCTATATACACCTTGACCAGGAACCGAACCCGCAACCTTTCAGTTACAGGACAGCACTCCAACCAACTGAGCCATACCAGCCAGGGCTAAAATAGTTGTTTTGAAGCATTTGTTCAGTACATTCATCCTCAGATCTTTTTTAGGGACAGTTTTTGTGAACATTTTTTCTCCCTTGAATGGGCCATACTTTTATGTATTTTTTTGAATTGTGGTTTTTTTTATTATTGTTAAAAACTGGACATTTGAACTAATAATATAGTAACTCTGAAAATTTGTTTCTCCCCATCCTCCAGGATTTACAGTATTTCTTTATTGTAGTGTAAACCTAAGATACAAACTTTAGATCTTTTCAGATCTGTTTCAGCATGTGTTGAAACACATGTACAGTTGCCTTTGAATGCCCTAGTCTTTTATGTCTGGCTTTTAAAAGGGAAAAAGAGGAAAATGAAGGGAATGGGAAAAAGGACAACTGACCCTCTAAATGCCTTGGAAGTTACTTTGGCTGGAGGGTGAGAGACGTGCAAAAAGGGAAGAGTTGCAACAACAGTGGCCTCTCACTTAGTGGTCTGTTCCTCTGAGATCAGAAACAACAATGAGAGCACATATTCCTGATATTTGGAGGATAGGTCATTTTTGTCAATCCTAGCTTGCACAGATGTGGGCAGACTGCTCCAATACATGTGCATAGCTGTCTCCCTCAGGACTGGGGGATTGATAAGCCCTGCCAAACTAACAGCTAAAATTGATCAGAATTAACCACAATTTACCTTCTAAGTCTTTTCCTGGACCTTGTAAACCTTCAGTAGACTCCAAAGTTACACAATATTATATCAGGCAGATTCCTGATGCTTACTATTCCACTATCTTCCCAGAACCCTCCTCCTCAGAGTGCTTTTCAATAAGCTTTTTGCTTGGCTTCTTTGACTTTAATTCTGCAGAGCTTCAATGCTAAATGCCTTGAGGGGAAAAATCATCAGGCTGCTTCTTAGTGCCTCATTTCTGCATAGGATCATGGCCCATCCCTCACATCTGGGCAGCGTGGGAAGCCTTAAACTCTAACTTTTTGTCTGTCTTTACAAGATTGCCTAATTCTTTCTTGGCTTTTCTATTTCTTAGTAGCTGCCCTCTCCCATGGCCTTTTAGCATCTTGTTCCATCCACATCAAGATTCGCATGTACCTGATAGAAAAATATGGAGAACATTGGGATTCCTTCAGTGAGGTCTTTTTTTCTTGGGAATGTTGCCCTTTAAGACCTGGTTCCCTTTAGCACTTATCGGCCTTCAAACTTTTTGAAAATTCTCACCAGAGGATATGTTTATTGATTTTAGAGGGAGAGAGGGAGGGGGTAGGGTGGGGGAGAGAGAGAGAGACATGCACAGACATCAGTGCAAGAAAGAAACATTGGTTGGCTGCCTCCTGTACACACCCCGACCAATGATTGAGCCACAATCCTCTTGGTGCATGGGAGAATGCTCTAACCAACTGAGCCACCCTGCTAGGGCTCAAACAAGCTTAAAAATTATTTTTCTGGCTTATTAGTTTTTCTTGATGAGGATAATTACCTGTTATGTGATGGTCCACAACACAAGCAGAAGTTCTTGTGTAATTCTTTATATACCTTTTGTGTGTTGCAAATATCTATTGGAGTTAGTGGTTTCAACTTACTTTATGGTGTATTTTGATGAATAGAAGTTGCTACTTTCAAAGTAGTTGAATGTAGCAATTTATTTTATGAATTCTTTATTGATGTTTTATTTATCCTCTTTGGTATCATAAAGAGAGTCTCCTTTATAGTCTGCTAAAGGTTTTGAAATTTTACTTTTTGTGTTTAAATCTTCGTTATGACTGTTGACTTTTTTTCCCTATGGTGTGGGGTAGGGAAAGTGATTCACTTATTTACATAAATACAGTGGTACCTTGGTACTCATTGTTAATTCATTCTGATGAGTGGCACACAAGCAACAGTTAATGAAGTGTTTTCTCTTATGGGTGGTGTCATGACTCACATAAGTTCTGGCAAGTGTGATGACCAGTGGTGAGCAAGCGCCAAGTGCTAAAACATTTTTTCTCATCAAAATGTGGTGAGTACCAGGTTTGACAAGTTCTAAAGCCAACCAGTACCAAGGAACCACTGTATTATCATTTGTCCCACAGCATTAAGGAATAGTCTGTCCTTCACTGAACAGTGTCTTCTATGTCGTATATGCTTGGATCTTTGGGAGGCTATCCTTTTAGTTTATCTTACTTTTATCTCTGTCTTATTGATTAATTTGGTCATTTTCAGTAGCAGCATACTGCTCAATTTATTATAACTTCAAAATAAATTTTATGTCTGTCAAGGCATATTTCCTACTTACCTCTCCTTTATTTTCTTTCTTCCACCTTCCTATCCCCCTTCCCTGTCCTTTTATGCATATCTTCTTTAACATCTTTCAATGAAGTGATAAAATTTTATCATTACAGGTTGTACACAATTTGTTTAATTTATCTGTAGGGTTTAGTCCTAGGCAACTTCTTATTGCTATAACAGATAATAGTTGCCAGTTCTGTTTTTAATATATAGAAAGCAAGTTTTTAAAAAGAACTCATAAGCCAACTGCCTCATTAAGTTCTTATTACTGACAAGTTTCAAATTGTTTTGGGTTATTTATATAGACAATGTCAAGAGTGAGATTATAATGATGGGTTACCTTTTTTTCTCCTCTCCTTTTAGCATTTTAAAAATGCCTTTTCATTGTTTTCTGGAATCCATGTATGTGTTCACTTTCAAATATAAAACATACAGGGAAAAGTCACCCTGAGTGAAACTGTAGGGAAACAGAAAGCTTTTGAAACTCTGTAAAGACTTCAGACATTGGATGATTATATATTCAGTATTAAAAACTATTATAACAGGGTTAAAAATAAAATCTAGAATTACAAAAATGAGCAAGTAAAAAATATCTATTAATAAATGAATTCAAATATTTGAAAAAGAGCCAAATAACACATTGAGAAGTGAAAAATGTAATTGTTGAATTTAAGACCTTATTGGATAGGTAAATCAAGTTAAACCCGAGGGCCCAAATTGAGTTTGCTTTGTTCCAGAGAGGATTTATGACTGTTTCTTGTAGCAAACAGGAATGACTATTGACTTTAGACCACTTTAGCCTTTTTCTAGGGAACCTGACTTGGATAAAATTTCTACACTTTAATGGAGGCCCGAGAACTAACACTGGCCACAGGCATTTGCCCCTAATGCAGTTCTACCGTTACAGTGTGCTTATTTTCACTGGCACATTTTTGACAACTTCTGTGCACCCGTCTCTGGAATGAAAATGTCCTATGCTGGTCTAGTTGTAATGCCATGTAATTTCTCCCCAGTAAATCTGGTCCACTTACTGCCTGAAGCAAGTGTCACATTAGTATTTTTTTAGTTTAATTTTATTATTTTAACGATTTTATTTATTTTTAGAGAGCTGAGAAGGGAAAGAAACATCAATGTGTGGTTGCCTCTCACACGCCCCTTACTGGGGACCTGGCCTTGCAACCCGAGCCTGTGCCCTGACTGGGAACTGAACTGGTGACTCTTCCATTCGAAGGCTGGTGCTCAGTACACTGAGCTACACTAGCCAGGGCACCATTAGTATTTTCTTTGAGAAAGTTCTATCTACCTTATTACTTCTGCTCATTTATGTACTCAGTCCTTACTGCTTTTCAGATTCATATACATAAAAATGAATAATGATTTTTTTAAATACGTTTTAAATATTTAATCTCTGGTTTAACTTGTAGTATCTTTTGTTATATGAAGATTTTGTCAAAATTAGATTCCTGCCCTGGCTGGTGTAGCTCAGTGGATTGAGTGCGGGCCTGCGAACCAAAGGGTTGCTGGTTCAATTCCCAGTCAGGGCACATGCCTGGGTTGCAGGCCAGTTCCCAGCAGGGGATGCACGAGAGGCAACCATACATGGATATTTCTCTCCCTCTCTCCTTCCCTTCCCCTCTAAATATAAATAAATAAAATCTTAAAAAATACTGTAACCTCCTCGAGCTTAAAAAAAATAGATTCCTATATGGCTTTTGAATTTTAGCTTATTCTAAGAAATCTTTCCCTGTCCTGAGCTTATAACAATGTGATCAGATATTGTTTTTTAAGATATCTATATATACACACTTCACATATGCACACATACCTTTTCATATTCAGTAGTTCTTTATCTTTGTAAATGTGTTATGCTTTGTAACTGACTTAATATTTGCCACTTTGCAGCTTCCTGTGAAGAAAAAAAATGACTTTAGATTTATGGGTTCTATTTAAATAGTGACTTAAAGTAGAGTCCTATTCTGGACAAAGGAAATTAAGAATTTTTCCCAATTGGATTGCTTATCTCAAAAGTAGTTACTGAAGAATTCATCATCCTTACCTCTGTAATTTGAAAATGCTACCATTTATCTTTTTTTTTCTGTATCATAGGCATTTTATTTAATTTACTGATTTTTTAAAAACATATTTTATTGATTATGCTATTACAATTGTCCCATTTTCCCCCCTTTATTTCCCTTTGCCCTCCCACCCACATACAACCCCTTTAGTTCACCTCCATGGGTCATACATACAGGTTCCTTGGCTTCTATATTTCCTACACTATTCTTAACCTCCCCTTGTCTATTTTCTACCTACCATTTATGCTACTAATATTCCCTGTACCTTTTCCCCCTCTCTCTCCCTCTCCCTCCCTCCCAATCTCTATTTCTGTGATTCTGTTCCTGTTCTAGTTGTTTGGTTGGTTCATTTTTGGATTTTTTAGGTTTGGTTGTTAATAGTTATAAGCTTGTTGTCATGAAATGCTACCATTTATCTTATAGTCAATTCCCATTAATGCAAGGGTACACTTATAGAATTTCATTTTAATACTGTATTTTTATTTTATTTCTGTGCTAGTATTTTTTTATTTTTCAATTATAACTTCATTATTTTTATATCTGATAGAACAACTTTTTTCTTTTTATCCTTTTTTTAATCAAAGGTATCTTGATTTTCTGTGTTATTTTTCTATTGTACATTAATTTTGGAAACAGGGCAGTTCTATGAAAGTTTCTTATTGAGATTATGTGATTTAGGTTAACTTGGGGGAGAATTGACTATTTTATGAACTCTAGTTGTAGGTAACAGAAAAACTAAAAAAGAGTTGTATAAGCAAGATAGAAGATAATCTCTTGTATTCAAGTAAACTGGAAGTAGGTAGACCATTGCAAGTATACTGGTTCATGGTTTTAGGGACTTGAGCT
>PVKM010036748.1:0-14691 GCA_004027735.1 Carollia perspicillata | reverse complement strand
TGAGACTTTAGTTCCCCCTTATTAGATAGGCCCAGGTGTCTAAAAGCTTAAAAGAATCTTAAAAGTCAGATATTTTTTCAGAGGCACACAACAGGCCAGTAGCAAGGCTGAATGGAAGACCCCGTTTTTCTGTCCAGGCATCTGCCCACTACACCTGTGATTCTGCCTTAATTTCAAATCTTAGCCACATGTTAGTCACCCTCTTGGGTGATTCTGTAGTTTCCTGTGACATGGTGATATAGAAAACATTTGAAATGTGAAGGATATTACGGGATTTGGAGGATTGGGTTAGTTGGCCTAAAAAAATGAGCTAGCTTGAGCAGGGAGCACATAAAATATCTGAAAAACAGCCAAAACCTTGTCAGGAACACTTGGAAACCAAAGTTTTTGAACCCAGAACTGTATAAGGAAGATTTTAGAAAATTGTTTTGCTTTGTGTGTATTCAATATATTCAATTAATATGAGAGTTTGGTTTCCAGACATACAGAAGAGACTTTTCATCAAAAGAAGAAGCTTTTATTGAGTTTCTAATTTCTAGTTTTTGTGTGTCACTTGATATAAAACATCTGATTATCAAGATTTTTTAAAGCCACATGGGAAAATAGATAAAATTGCTTTCTATTCTGAAGTGTGATGGAGGTGTGTTGGTGAAGGCCTATGCAGCGCAGTCTCCTCAGTGACAATGCGACAAGTCAGTAAGGGCTGAAAAGACAGAACACTTTAAATGGCAGGTGAGCACACTCACTTTCCTGGCAGGGAAGCCTGAAGAATGCTCCACAGTGAGCTGTGGAAGGAATCTAGAAAGAAGAAAGCTGTGGAAACACTGGAGAAAAACCACCAAAAGCTATGTGGCTACATGTGTCAGGATTACCTGGACGGGACAAGTGATAGGACATGATTTATTTGCTGTGAGAAATACCCGCCCAGCATCAATTCGACATGCAGAAAGCCTACCTCAGGTAGTCCTTCCCATTTACCTTCACAACTCTCGAGTGATCCAGCTTGGTTTACCAACCAACCACTCAGTATTATACCTAACATCCCTTTGTGGTCAAGAGGAGGAGTAAAGGGAAAATGGAGTGGTTTGGATTCCAGCTCTGACTCCACCTTGGGAAGACAGATGGTTGTCAAATCCACCCACGATTTGGACCTTCATGGTTGAGACCGTTCCTAATCCTGGATCTGCTCTCTGGCATCCCAGGTATGCCTTGGTTACAGTGATTATTATAGTAGCTTTCCAATTACTGATCTCTTGCTCCACTGGACTACAAGTACCTTGATTTTAGTCATTAGCTCTTACACATCTATTTCCAAAAACATAAGCTTATATATGAAATATTTGATACAGTATGAATAAAAACTTGTTTGTTTATTTATTTATTTCCCTCACCTGAGGACACGTTTATTGATTTTAGAGAAGGGGAAAAAAGAAAGAGAGAAAAGGAGGGAAACATCAATTTTCAAGAGAAACATCGATTGGTTGCCTCTCGTATGTGCCCTGACCAGGGACTTAACCCAAAACCTAGGCATATGCCCTCACCAGGAAACTAACTCATGACCTTTCAGTTTATGAGATGGCACTCCAATCAACTGAGTCACACTGGCCAGAGCAAGGACAAATACATTTTAAAATAAGAGTTAGGTGATACTAGGCAAATCATTTTTTTTAGTGAAACTCAGTTTCTCTATTTTTATGATGGAATGTTGGTATAAAGTCCCTTCCAATTGTCATATTCCATGCTTTGCTGTGTGTGACTCTTCTCTCTTCTACTTTATAGTATAACTTCACAGGGTCCAAAATCATGTCTGAATCTTCTGAAGAAAAGTTTTTAAAATGCTGACAGCTACTACTAGTCAGAGGGCTAAATCCTGACCAGATATGCCCTCTGCTTTTATTTACTCAGGCAAGAAAAAAATGTGTATGTAAAAGAGGACAAAAGGCAGTATCTTTGTTAAGTTTTTAAGAAATTAATAGACATTTTTAGCAGTTTTAGGTTTAGAGAAAAATTGAGCACAAAGTGCAGAGAACTCTTACATATCTCCCCCGACTAATAACCCTGAAGGTTCCCCCATCATTAACATCTTGCACTACTGTGGTATGCCTGTTACACCGATGAGCCCTTATTGGCATATTATCATTAACTGAAGTCAGTAGTTTAGGTTTGGGTTAACTCTTTGTGTTGTGCATTCTATGGGTCTTGATTAATGTATTATGACATGTAACCATTGATACCATATCATACAAAATGGTATAACTGCTCTGAAAACCCCCTGTACTCTATCTAGTCATCTCTCCTACCTTCTCCCTTGCTTCTTGAAACCACTGACCTTTTTACTGTCTCTGTAGTTTTGCCTTTTCCAGAATGTCATAGTTGAAATCATACAGTAAGTAGCTTTTCATATTGGCTTCTTTCACTTAGTAATAAATGCATTTAGGTTTCCTCCATGCCTTTTCATGGCTTTACAGCTCATTTCTCTCTATCACTGAATAATATTCCATTGTCTGGATACACCACAGATTCAATATCTATTCATCTACTGAAGAACATCATGGTTGCTTCCAACTTTTGGCATTTATGAATAAGGCTGCTATAAACATTTATGTGTAGGTTTTTGTGTGGACTTTAGTTCTTAACTCATTTGGGTAACTGCCAAGGAACATGATTGTTGAATCATATGGTAAGAGAATGTTTAATTTTGTAAGAAACTGCCACTGTCTTCCAAGTAGCCCTACCATTTTACATTCAGCAACAGAAGAAAGTTTCTGTTGCTCTACAACCTTAGAAGCATTTTATCTCCCTCTTCAACTCTCCTGTGTTCACTATTTTAATGAACAGAACCACAATCCATCCCAACCCTCAAGCCAGACACAGTTCATGTCCTCCTCTCTCCTTCACCACCCAAAAACAATCAGTCACTAAGTTCTGCTGATTCTTACACTTGTATTGCTCTGAGATTCATTCCTTTTCTTTATCCTTTCTGCCTCTATCCATGAAATAATCTCCCTTTGGTCTGTCCCTGCTCTGCACTGTAGGCAGCTGTCTTCTGAAATTCCGTGTTGCCTCATCATTAAAACAAATAAAAACGTTGAAGTTTTCTCATTGCTTTCTGGTTAAAGCCCCAACTCTCCTAGATGGCCTGCAAGGTCTTTAGGAACCTTGCTCTGCTAACCACCCCTCTCCTCCTTCACTGTTTGGCTCCCTCCCCTACTAACTCCCTGCAAGCTGGCTATAGTATTTGTAGTATTTGCAAAGCTGTTGCAAACCACTGCATATGCTGTTCCAATTCCCTGGAACTCTTCCCTAGATTTTCTCCCTGGAGAATTCCTATTCAATTTCAAGGCTCAACTGAAACATCACTTCCCTTGGCCACTGGGTAAGTAAGGACTCCCTTATTTGGGTCCCCACTGAGCCCATGGTCTAGTTGAATTATGCCCTCACCTCACCGACCAGTATTTATTTGTGTATGGATCTGTCTTCCCCTCCCACTTCCATGTCTGTGAATTTCATTATCCTTTAAACCAAGCCCACTTATAGAAGTTTAATGAATTGAATTTAAAAAAGGGCAACTTGGGGAAGGGAAAGGAGCTAACTGTGCTTCATAGAGGCCCTAATCACTTTAGAGAATGCAGAACCTCTCAACCACCACTGGCTGATTTTACCACATAGGCCTGGAAAACTGGAGAACAGGATGGGATAGTGAAGGTTCTGCATAGCCTCTGGCCATACATATTTTCCCCTTCTAACAATTTTGAATAGGTTCAGAGATAGAAAAGACCAAGGTTATTGCTAACTACTACTCTTGTACTGATGGAGGAGGAAAAAGTGTAAAATCTGAGACATGCAATTAGTTAGATGGCTGCAGAAAAGCCATAAAAATTACTCATTGTCACGGAAGGATTTATTCTGGCTCATGAAAATTACCCTGCTTCAGAGAACAGGTTTGCAAGTAATTGCAACAATTCTGCCCGAATCTCCTTGTACTCTGAGCCTGGCCCTGTAGGCAATCTCTTGCAGGTGCCTTTGTGTGCACATGGGCAGGGAGAGGGAGGAGCAGGTGGCAGCTCTTAGGTGGCATCAGCCATTCGTGTTCTGGGACTCACTGTTTTTCCTGCTCATCAGTAAAACTTCTCATGTGTAGCCAGTTATTTTTCTATCTCTTTCACAGAAAGTATTTTGATAATCTTGTAAATTACATCCCATTTCCCACTGGATTACCTAAGAAAGGTGCTCTGTATGTGACTGTGACTTGCCTGTGGCCACTCAGCCTGTCAGAACAAGCCTCACTCAAACTCTGAGGCTGTCCTACAGGCTGGGTTGGTCATTCCTTACAGAACTCCTCCCAGGTCTTTTAACTATCCCAGGAAGGATCCTTGGCCACCTATTTTGTATGCTTCCTTGTTACATGTTTTTTTTAGCTGCTTGAAAGAGATCTTATTAAGTCAAACAGATCAGAGTTGCAATCCCGGCTCTACTACTTGCTGGCATGTGACCCCAGAAGCCCTTGAGATGATTCTGGAGAGCACATCTGGGAAGGTACTTTTGTGGGAACAGAACATGGTTTCCCTTCAGCAGTGATGGGTGGACATAACTTGGTATAAAAGTTGCCTTGTGACTAGAGGGGAGGCTTCCTCTGATGGATTCCACACATATGGCTCCAGAGCAGGAATGAGGGTCCCCGAGTAGGAGAAGGCCTGGGACACAGTCTCCCTAATCTCTTTCAGAACCCACAGTTTTGGCCTAACCTACCTCCTACAGAACCCCACAGCATCTGATCTGGGGCTACCAAAATCCTGCTCTGCAGAGGTGTCACACTTCTTTAGGCCTCCAGTGACTTCTAAAAATGCTAGGAGTGTGGAGATATGGTGATCTGGTGAAGATGGGGATGGCTGGGCACCAAGAAGGGGAAGAAAGGAGCAGTGGAGGTGGTTGGGTTCTAAGGTTAGGCTAGGAGCTAAGTCTCTGCATTCTTTTCTCTGTTCTGAGGCAGACTTGTTTCTCTGAGAGTCTGGTGTGAAAAAAAAAAATGAGTGAATTACAATCATTCTTAAAATCCCCTGATTAAACTTCCTTAAGACACAGAAACATCTATCTATCATTTTTACAAAAATTTAATGTAGTGCTTATGAAATGGCTAGTACTGTAGTAAGACTTCAGAAACATTCACTCAGTCCTTGAAACAATCCTTGGAGATCGGTGCACTATTATCCCCATTGTGCAGAACAGGAAAAAGAGGTATAAATATGTTAAGTAGCTTGCCCTAGATCACACAGCTCCTAAGTGTCAGAGTGAGGATTTGAACCCTGCAAATCTGGCTTTTAGTTTGTGCCCTTATGCCTACTTTTTGAAAAACATAGCAAAAAACTATGCTGTGCTGCCTCCCAATCTTAGAAATGCCTGGGTCCTCCTCTCATGACTGTAATCGCCACTCTTCAGCCTTCCACATCCAGACTTCATCCTGTGTGTTGTCATCACTTGGAACCTCTCGTCTTGTTTTTATTTTTTTAATGGGGAGATTTATTTTTAGAGAAAATAATTATTTTGAGCCCTCAACAGAGAGAATTCTTTCAACTCTAAAATTCTATACTTTTATTATCTGGATAAGTTTAGGAACAGTGTAGTCAGAAAAAAAAATCACCCAAAGGAAATTTAATCTAACTCAGCTGCTGTAGCTCAAAAAAAAATCTTAAAATAAGAATGTACAAGACTATTGTTTTTAGTTCAGTTTAATGTTTATCCTTTACCTAAAATCTCAACAGCCATCCTGACCATTAGTTTTTTAGTTGTAAGGACAAGGTCTCCATCTTTTCATTCAAAATGCATATGGCGCCCTCTTGCCAGTCGTGCTCCCTCCAGCCTCCTCACAGACCTGTATCGATCACCCTCTCTTCGTTCTAGAACTGCAATGCCTCTTTGCTCATTCCCTTCAGTTAAGGCTTCAACGTGTTTCGTTCTCTCCCATTCTAAAAACTAAAGTGAAATAAAATCTCCCTTTGATTCTTAGTAACCTTGTACCTACATATCTTGCTCCTTCTCACACAAACTTCTTGAAAGATTAGTGTATGTTTTCCTTTTTTCATTTCTCATCAATCCAACTTTGGGGGGTCCCCCTATCATTTATTTGCTCTCCTGTGTTTTGCTTTTGTTTTAGAGATTAGATACAAAAGAGTAAAGAAACAGGATTTTTAATCTATCTGCTTCAGTAGAAAAATCATGATATTTGAATTAAGTCATTCTTGTAGTCTATTTAAATGTTTTACAAATTAAAGTTTGTGAAGCAGACCTAATTCTTTCAAAATCTACTGTTTCTATCAAAGTGCATTAAGTTTCCTAGGGCTGCCATAGCAAGTTACCCATAACCTGGGTAGCTTAACACAACAGGACTTTATTCTGCCACAGTTGTGGAGTGCAGACGACTGAAATCGAGGACTGGCAGAGCTGTGCTCCCACTGGAGGCTCTAGGGTAGAAATGGTCCCTTACCTCTTTTCCTGCTCCTGCTGGTGGCTGGCTTTCATGGCATCTGCAGTATTCCAATATTTGCCTCTGTCTTCACATGACATCTTCCTCCATGTTTTCTCCTTTTCTGTCTTTCATAAGGACCCTTATCATTTGGTTTTAGGCCCACCTGGGTAATGCCGGATGATCTCATCACAGGACCCTTAACTTACTTGTATCTGCAGATACTTTTTCCATGTAAGGTAAAATTCAAAGGATCCAGGTATTAGGATGTGGGCTCTAGTAGTTTACAATGCTGCCTTAGCCTTCACTTCCCGCTTGAACAGAGCCTCAGTGTCAGCCAGAGGTGAGAGATTAGGGCCTTCTCGGGTCTTTCCTGTGTATGCACAGCCCTGGGCACCTGTGACCTTCTAAATTCTAGTAATATGTTAGTGTTTATCATTGTCCCATATGAGCATTTCATCTCTCAGTCTTTCTTTTACGTTTTTTGATAAATCTCTTATTTGTCTTACCTGATCTTGCTCCCTCCCCATGCATCTGTGATGTTAAACAACTGCCACTTTTTTTTTTAAACAAACACCCTGGGGATAGGGCTGTTAGATCTGAATCAGGTAAAGTGAAGACAAGTTTGGGGATGGGGCTTTTCTAGGAAGCTTCCAGACAGATCAAATAGTGGCAATTTTCTAGGGATGGGGCTCTGGGCGAAGCTCCAAACCCATTCTAGCAGTGGCTGCTAGGCTGCTCATCCCCACCACTACCATGACTGGGAAACTGTTGGTTTTCAAGGCTACTGTGGAACTGGGGCAAGGGGGATGAAAATAGGACAAATTTGAATACAACAGATCTCACTGTTCTTACAGAGATTCTGCCATTTTTCTTGAATAAATATGTCTTGGGTTAATTTGGTTAATTTCAAGAGTTGTAAAAATTTTATTCTGAAAAATTTTTAAATGCTTTCCTTACTTTTATGGAAAGGCACATTTTCAGAAGTCCTCATTCCACTATTCCAGAAGTATTTTCTAAACTCATCTATTATTAATTGCAAAAGATTAAGATGAGTCGTGTTATCTTCCCATTAAGATATCCACAGATGCTGGCAACTGACTCCCCCATCAAATTTAACATTTTCCAAACCAGTTTCTTTTTTCCCCATTTGACTCTCTCTGATGCAATGACGAGACACCCCCTTTATTTTCATTCCTCATAGGGATGCGCTGTATGCCACATACATTTTCTTGAAAACTGAAGGCGCAATGTGACTTAAATGAAGGATGTCTTAAACCAATACTCCATAGGATGGATACATGCAATTCCTGCTAAGCATTTTCGTAGTCATTACTATCATTCTAAGACACAGGTAATAAGACAAGATTGTTGCCTTCATCTTAACACTTATGGAACCAGCATGGGTAACAAGAAAAAAAAACTAAATTTCTACAACTTATTTTTAGGTGGTGGCATCTTGTTGCTTATCTGTGTCTGACCTCTTGATCAAGTTACACTCTTAGCTAGATTCCTTGTTTATAGCATATTATAATGATTATAATAATAAACTCTAAGTTGTAGTGATGAGCAAATGACAAAGTGCATGTTAAAAAGATTTATAAATTAAATGCAATAAAAAGTTTTATTATTCAACATGAAACTCGTTATCAACTCTATCTTATGTGTTTGGAAGTATTAGAGCCCATTAAACTATGAAATATTCAATGATTTGTCCAAGATTTAGCAGAGATGAGTGACAAACTTAGAATATTAGAAGGCTACTCACAGGCTCTACAAGGCAACTCACTTAACACACTCTAGTCTCAGCTCTCCTACTCATTTCATCCTAAGACCACCCCCTCCCCAAATGCTGACACTTTTATTTTCTTTGTTTATTACAAGTGTGGGTGATGGAGGCTAAAGGCAAATCATTTATGCAGCCCAGTTCTATAGTTTGCAATGTGCCTGCACCAGACCCAGAAAAGACATTGCCAGCTCTCATCAGTCTCTCGTGAACTGTCCACCTGCTGGATACAAAGGAGGGTGTGGAATGGCATGAGGGAGGAGGTTCTGTGGGGGAGGGTATCTTCTGCTGGGGCAGGGTCCCTGCGTCAAATGGGGCTCCTTCTGGGAATTCAGTTCTACAGAACCACAGGTATGCACAGACAGGGAAAAAAAAGAAATCAATGAATGCCTGGCCTGTGTTTGGGCTTGTGGAAATGGATTGCATTTCCTTTCTTTTTGTCTATTCATAGATTCTCAGACCACTAATTCCTTTAATCAATAGCAAAGACTTGTACCAGGTGTCTCAGAGATGCCAGTGTTTGCTTGTTGGGTTAATGCCACTTAATCTGTCTTGCAGAGCCTGCTCAGGGACTTAAGGTAGAACTCACGGGGGGCTGGCTTCTTCAGAGTGTTTAGGAAGAATAGGACCAGGGCTTGAGTGGCAACCTCTGTTTTGCCAGTCATTACTTATTTGGATAGCACTTTATAGTTTAAGACTATTTTCTTATTCACATTCCAGCAGCCAGACAAGATAAAGGTTACTATATTTCAGGAAAGAAAAAATACTGCCAATTAAATATTGTATACCATTGACTCTAAGACATATTCCAACTTCAGAGACATTAAAATGTGATTAAATAGGTACATGTATGTATATGTACATGCATGCGTGTATGCATAGTGTGTGTCTGTGTATCTTGGAGTCAATGAAATTTAGTTCTATGCCTATTTAACTGTCAAGAAAGAATAAGATACAGAGACATTAAATGACAAAGCTAAATTCCTACTTCCCTAGTTTCCAATCTTCTCATTCTTAGTGTGGCACAATTTGCAAAACACTGTACTTAGAACCTGGGCAAGCTGTATACCTACTCTGGCTTTCACTTTTCTCATCTATGAAATTAGGATGGGAATATGATCTCTCTGTTCCAGAGAGTTATTATGAAGCTCAAATTAGATGATGCAGTTGGATCTTCTTTTTTTTTTATTAACTAACTAAGCATTTGCCTACTTTTCCTTTGTGGTAAGCACAATGTCAGGTTTGAGGAGTTGAATGGAGAGAGATAGGATTTCTGCCCTTGTGAAATTTCAAATACAGCACTTTGTAATTTTCAGAGGACTACACAATTAAGAGTATTATCACTGTTATTGTCAGCATAGGAGATGCTGACAGAAAAGCCTTTGAATGGGGCCCAATGGGTTGACAATAAGGGAATAGAAAGTGGTGTTCCACCTTTGCCTAAGAGAATCCAGTAGATATGATGTCTAGAATTTTCCCAGCCCTAATGGCAATGCCTGAATGTGTGAAATTGAAATTCTGGCCCCAATACACTTCTCCAGTCCTTTACTGCTGGGTGACTCCCTACTTCTCCTCCAGTCCCTTGAATTTGCCATGTTCTTTCTCATCTGTGTGTCTTATTATCATCCTTGTATCTTCTCAACTCTAGTTGGAAATACCCTGCCCATCCTCAAGCCCCCAATTTTTAAAAATATTTTTCAAATCACCTCAGACCACAGTGATTTCCTTCTTTTCAATTCCTTCAGCATGGTTTTGCAGCCCTGGTCCTTTAGCATTTTACCATATTCTAATTTTCTTGAAGATATCTCTGTGCATGTCCTGTCTTCCTACCTAAAGAAAGGGGCTCTATCTTATGCATCGTTGTCTCTCTTTCCGTATCTAGTATCCATGTATTGGTTATTCGTTGCTGGTTTAGCCCATCCCCATTTTAAACTGCCTCTCCGCCTTCACCCTCGGGGGCTGTCTCATATAAGTGAATGTAGCATTTTATAAAAGGGAAAACTGTGTTCCAGCAAAAGTTTTTTTGTGGTGACACCAAAGGTAGAGACTGCTGCAGCACCTCATCCAAAGATGAGTCTCAGTTTGGAGACAAACTGAGAGATGAGGCCAAGTGACATTGAACTTCTTAAGATATGTATGATGTGCCCTACTCTGCTCTGCTTTCTGTTGTATTTTTCTAACACACTCTCCATACTCTGATCTTAAAGGAAAAAATTGAATTGGTATTTAACCCTAGAAGAGAATAAAGTTAGCAGGGGAAAGACCAACAGCACCTGGCACTATAATTAGTGCTTACAAATATTTGTTGAGTGAATAAATAAATGAACATTAGTTAGCTATATGAGAGGGTTGTCAAGATGAGTGGCAGAAGCTAGAGGCTAGAAGCTCAAGGCACTTGTGCCTGGTGCTAAATCTTTTTTTTTTGCCAACTCACTGATGGTGCTATTCCTATCTGAGAGACTCTCTTAGGATTATAGCCTCTTAGATCTCTTCCTCAAATAAGCCAACCCACTGCCACCTCAAGACCTTAGTAGACAGCAGTCCCACTGTCCAGGATGCTCTTTTTACAGATTACATGTGTGCTTTGCATTTTTACTTTATTCAAGATTTGGTTTAAATAAAACTTCAGCAGAGTCCTTCTTTCAAAACCACACCTTAAATAGTACTTTCATCACTATCTCTCAACCCACTTACTTTTCTTCATAATACTCATCACCACTCAGAGCTGTTAGAGTCTAGGTGCTGCCTGAGAGTGTGCAGGGCATAGCCTGTGTGTGACCATATGCGATGGTCTCTCTTTGGAGGACATATTATGTATATATTGCTTTACTTGTTCATTGTCTGTCTCTCATCACTAGAATCTAAGCTCCATAATAAAGACATTGTTGTTGTTCACTGAATCCCTAGTGCCTAGAACAGAGTTTGTTAAATGAATGAATAGATGGATGAGACTTGAGACTAACTTTATCTTCACCCCTACGTCATGACACTGCTGTCTTACCTACATCCCTTGTCAAAAAATGGAGAGCAGAGTCTTAACAACTTCTTTCTTAGATCCATATCACGTCAGCTTATAGGACATTAATGACCATCTCATTCAAGCCTCTTATTTACATGTGCAAAAACCGAGGCTCTGGATGGTGCTGAGTCCTTAAGGACTCAGGAAGTTCTTAAGGCTCACCACAGAAAAGCAAAAGCTCAAGTGTATTCAAACCCATTGGGTCTTCATTGGGGGCTATTATGTGCCTAACACTAGGTTTCAATTTCATTGTAGAGATGAGAGAAAAACCAATATCAAGTGCAGAAACCTTTAGGGCCCAGCTGTGACTATCTGTATGTGAGAAAGAGGGTCAGAGAGTTCAGAAGGGGCTGAATGGGTTAAGGGAAAGTTCAGGGAAGGGGCAGTAATTCCACTGGGCCTTGAAGGATAAAAAAGGCTTGGTAGAAATGAAGTATATTTAGGATGTGTACAAAAATGAACAAAGCCACGGCGGTGGTAATGCTCTAGGACCTAGATTCCAGATATATTCACAGGACAGAGTAGGCTATAGTGAAAATTGTTTGCCAGAGTGGAAGATCATGAATAGGAGAGGTACAACATGGAGAGCTGAAAATCAGAAAGAGAAATAATATTGCATGAGACAAGCAGTTGTGATAGTTGACAAAAAAAATGACATGATGGAAGGAATGAAGAAGTCAAAACAGGTTGGTTGGAAGGGAAATGAAAGACACAAATGAAGACAGAAAAAGCCATGTAGGGGCTGCTCCAGGGAGGAAAGAGTGACTGAGATGCAGGCCACCTCGTACATGGCCCCTTCAGCCTCCATCACCCTCAAATGTCTCCCACCTCAGGCAGGAAACAGATTCTACAGCTCTCCTGCGAGTCCTGCTTCTATCAGTCACAACCCCAAAGCTTGAAAAGTTCTTCCTTTGGTTTAACTTTAACCCTCCCCATGGTCATTTACATTTTCCTTCCTGTACCCAGCAGTGAGGGGACAAGGAAGTAATCCTGAATAGCAGACTTCATAAAGTCGTCCTAGAATGGTACTGCTGGAAGGAAACTGTGAAACCTTAACATTTTACTTCCTTCTTTTAAAGATCAGGAGACAGAAGGGGAAGGTCACACTGCTAGTCTGTGGCTGGACTGGGAGCTTCTACCACCACCCACTCTGCCATTTCAATCCCCTGCTCACTACGTCCCCCCACCCTGCCGCTCCCTCCTCTCCCACTAGTTCAAAAGATAAAAGTTTTGCCAGACATCTCTGGGAGCAAAGTGTAAGCTTCCCTAAATGGGCTGTTTATTTTAGGACCAAATAATCTTTATTTTTAAAAGGAGGTATTGATTTGGCTGACCATCACTGACATTCCATTGACAATTTATAATTTTCCGTGTTCATTTCCAAATCCATTATCCTCTGCACCTGAGTACATACACACCTGAGGATCTGCTCTCATGCTCCTTTTGGCCTTTGACATGATCGGAAGCTGAGCTGACTCCTTTCCAGCTCTCTCCCTGAGCAGCTGTGGGTACAGCCTTTTATGGCATCAATACACATCTTGACTTATGGCTCCAAAGCCATCCTTCAGCCTGGCTGCCTGGGGTGCACATGCCTGAGCTTTGGATTCTATCCTCTTCTCTAACGCTTTAATTGCAAGCAAAACCTAAAGGAAAGATTTCCCACAATAATACCACTTCAAATATATATACCCAGCAAATGCCCACTAGGATAAGGTTTGGGGTTAGGAGGAATGTGCAGACCTGACCACAACTCATTTACATGTCATGGATTTCATTCCTCACCTGTACCTAGAATGTCTTTATCTCAGGGCAGTTTTACCATTGCCAAGTTATTTTTCTGACTCACCCAACATTTCCATTTTAGCATCCATTGCTCCATGTTGGTCAGTATATAATAGAAAACAGAATGTGCTTACACATTGGAAACTTTAAAATGTGCAATTCATTTGGTACAGAAACTTTCCTGGGGGCAGAGATCAGGCTTTCCTGGTGACCTGGTGCAGTACATGCACATTCAAAGCACCCTAAACTAGAACTTAACCCACTGAGGTTATCTTTGGGACAGCCGAGAATTAGCTGTGTCAGGAAGATATATTCCCTGACTTTTCTTCAGAGTCCTAGACAAGGAATTTTCAGGATGCTCTGGTGTCTTGCTTTAGGAACCAGCAGAGAGAAATTATTCTTGCCCCTGCTTATAGAACCTTGGGACAGGAGGTGATCTTACTGGTTAAAAGAGAAAAAAAGTTGAGGGCCATAAAGAGTCAGCGATGTGGTTCATTCACCAAGGAATTGCAGAGATGAACCAAGAATGGAGGACCTGGTCTTTCTCAGACTCCGTCCTGCAGGCAGGACTTTGGAACCTAAGGAGCTGACCTAAAACGCTGTGTGCGTGTAGAGGCTTCAGTGGGGGTGCTAAACTGCATCACTCAAGGACTTGCAGGTTTCCTTGGTCCTCCTTTCTTCTTCGACTTACTCTGCCCTCTCCCCATAAATACATGTTTATCTCTTAAAGAAAATAAATCTTATCTCATGGTCTGCTTGGACTGAAAAGGCAATTAAGAAGTCACCTACAGTCTATTTGCCCATCTCCAGGCAAGGCCACAGTTTACCCAACAGCCACCTTCTTCATGATCTAGACATGTTTGGACCTGAGATTGGTGTTGTCACAGTGGACCCATTTGTGTAAAGGATTATGTTGCCTGAGTTTGATTTCAAAAGCACAGGAGGGGCCCTAGCTGGTGTGTCTTGGTTGGCGTGTCATCCCATAAACCAAAAGGTTGTGGTTTCAATTCCTGGTCAGGGAACATGCCTAGGTTGTTGGTTTGACCCATGGCTGGGGCACGTGCAAGAGGCAGCTGATCCATGTTTCTCTCTCACATCTGGATGAGGATTTAAAAAAGCACAAGAGGGAATAAACAGACAAATAGCCCAGTTAAAAATGGGCAAAAAATTTGATTAGACATCTCTCCAAAGAAGATATACAAATGGCCAATAGAACACGAGGAGATGCTGAACATCATTAGCCGATTAGGGATATGTAAATAAAAATCAGAAAGAGATACCACTTTTATACACACTAGGATGGCTATAATCAAAAGGACAGAAAATAACAAGTGTGGTGATGAGGTGGAGAAATGAGGACCCTCGCACATCAATGGAAATATCATAAAAATGGTGCATGCTATTTGGCACTCACAAGAGCCAAAAAGTGGAAACAACTCAAATGCTTATCAATTGATGAATGGGTAAATAAAATGTTGTATGTCCATACAATGGAATATTATTTAGTCATAAGATGGAATAAAACACTAACACATGCTACAACATAGATGAATCTTGAAAACATTAATCTAAGAAAGTTTATCACAAAAGACTATTTCTTATGTAATTCCACTTATGCAGTGTTGGGGGGCTCTGCCAGCAGGG
>PVKM010036747.1:0-14697 GCA_004027735.1 Carollia perspicillata | reverse complement strand
GGGACCGTTGCCACAGCAGCTGGTGCGTCGGCCCAGGTCTGTGCAGCTCCCTGTGAGCCTGCTGCCACTGCCCTTGATGTCAAGAAAATGTCCTGGAGTGCAAGTGAGAGAGGCTGACGGAGCTGTAGGGCGGGCCACCGTGGATATGCTCTCTAATTACTAGTAATAACTCATACCGCTCCCTTCCAGTTGGTCGTCTCTGATCCTGCAGTCTTCTGCGAATTTTATGTACCTTTCTACTATTACACATAGTCTACTAGTCCAATATTAGATAGGTATTACCTAATATTCTCGTATATTCCATTACTTCTGTTCTGGAGAGGAGACTCAAGAGAGCTCCCCGGAGTTGGTTTCTCACGTCGTGCCCCAGGAGCCTCCATCTTCCTTCAGAGCCCCGCCTCTCTGTCGGAGACCTAAGGCTTCTGCTGGGGCCGCCACCCCCTCATGTCTAAATGGGGGTGGTAACGCCAACCCAGGGAGGGAGCTATAGGAGGCCATGGGCGTGAAAGAGCTTTGTGATCTCCAAAGCCCTGCGATCCCCAGAGGGTCATTTGGCAGTCCCCTTGACTTTACTGTTTTCTGGCAGAGTCAGAACAGCTGTCTCTGTCCCCTCTGTTCTGACCAGCACGAGAGGTTGAGGAGGTGATGACCCGGTCACGAGTCTGAGGTCTTTCTCCCCTTGGTCCTTCCCAGGTGAAAGTCAGCTCTGCTGTGCTGAAAGCCGCGGCGCACCACTACGGAGCTCAGTGTGACAAGGCCAACAAGGAGTTCATGCTGTGCCGCTGGGAAGAGAAGGACCCGCGGCGCTGCCTGGAGGAAGGCAAGCTCGTCAACAAGTGCGCCCTGGACTTCTTCAGGTGAGACTGTCCACGTCCGCGCCTGCTCGTTGAACCGTCAGGGTGTGTGTACATGGTGAGCAGCCAGCTAATTAAAGGGAAGGATCATCTTACGACTAATTTTAGTAGACAGTGCAGGGCTTCGAAATCAGATAGTGGGTCTGATAGTTATTTTTGTTGCTTGTTTTTATTAGTCAGTAAGTTCTTTAGTCTTCACGAATCTCAGTTTCCAAATTGCAGACTAGTACCTATATTAGATGGGATTGTTATGAAAAACTTGGAAAGGCACAGAAAACCAGTTCCACTCAGTGCTTGTGGCAGGTGCCACCAGATCGTCATCATTATGTTACTACAGAAATGCCGTCACCGTGGGAAGAAAAGTGTGTTCAGAGTCCAGTTTTTGGGTAGGCCACTGTGCTTGATGCCATAACTAAAAAAACCCCATATTGTAATGGTAGAAAACTGTTAACAGCTGTATTAATCAGATCTCTATTAAAAGGGACAGGAACTTAACTCAGAGGGCATTGGCTTATGCAACTATAAAGTTGAGAAATAGGACTGGCATCAGGCAGGGCTGGATTCAGGGGCATTAATAATTTCACAGTGACCTGCAGTCTTTTTGCCTCTCCTCTTTTCCTCCTGGTCTCTTAGTTCTGCTTTGCTCTGTTGACCTTGTTTTCAAAGATACTTTTCCCTTGTTACAGCAGAGATGGGCACCAGCCACTCCAAGCCGCTGTGCCACTTGTTCGGCAGGCGTGGGCAGGGAGTGCAGGGAGTGACAGTTCTCCAGTAGTATGAGCAGAGGTCCCCGGACTGATGTGACGGGCCTGGTGGTTGGCTGCACGTGCACTATCTCCGAGTCAGTGGTGTTGCAGGAGATAAAATGCTGTGATTGGTCAGGTCTGAAGTGGGAGTGGACTTAGGTTCATCTAAACCACATTGCTGAGAGACAGGGAGGGGTTGTGGCCCGAAGGAAAACTTGGAAGGATGTTACGGAAGATGAGGAATGACTCCTGGCTAGGCAAAGTCCACAGATGTCCACCAGAATGACGTTAGAGGAAAAAAAGAAGTTTTGTCACATAATGGCTGCTGTTCTTTTTTGTTTCTGCTGTCTTTAGCCACATGCAAAGGTTTTTTGTGGTTAAAATCAAAGTGTGTGTACATTTTAAAATTTATTTTTCACTTTGAGAACATTCTTTCAAGTTACTGTTATTGTTTTCATGGTCATCGTTTTTACTGGCTATATACTATTCCATCAGCAGCTAAACTAACCATAATGTACCTGACCAATTCCTGTTGTTAAACATCATTGTTGATTCCAGCTTTGATTGTTTGGATAAATCTGCAGTAATTACCTTTGTGTGCAGATCTTTTTCTTTTTTAAATTAATTCCTTGGCATACATTTCCCAGCAGTGAAATTAATATGCTCTCTTGCTTCTTAGCAGACAGCACCAAAGATAATCTAATTTTATTAGTGGCCACAGTAATCTGTTTTTGTTCAGCACAGTCGGCCTCAACGCCGACTGCTCCGCGGTCTCCTGCTTGGGAGTCTGTGTGTTTGCTTTTTATAATTCCGTCCTTTCTTTGGCTAGTGTCTGTCCCCTCCGACTTCAGTCAGCATGCCCATCTCCATTGCTCTCTCTTCTAAACTTGCTAAGCTGATAATCTTCAGAATTAGATCTAAACAATAAATAGGTTCTAGGTGAGAAAGTCTGTACTTGTTTTTCCCCCTCATTCCTGTTTTTTGGTTGCAAGGAGCACCCCTGACCCAGCCCTCTTTTCCAGGCAGATAAAGCGTCACTGTGCAGAACCTTTTACGGAGTACTGGACCTGCATCGATTATTCCGGCCTGCAGCTCTTCCGGCGCTGCCGCAAACAGCAGGCAAAGTTCGACCAGTGCGTGCTGGATAAGCTGGGCTGGGTGCGGCCGGACCTGGGAGAGCTGTCCAAGGTAAGAGGGCGTCTGTCGGCGGGCTTGCTCTCCCACTAAGGGGCAGGTAAAGGCAGGAGGCGGTCAGGAGAGGGGCCTCTGTGAGCACAGGTATGATGTGAGAAATCCAAATACTCCTAACAGGTTAATTGGGGAGTGATTACACATAGTCCCCTCGGGAGTTTGTTTAACAGAGGTATTCCTCTAAATAGATCTTCCAGCTTGAGCAGGTTTGCTTGTGGTTAATTAGCTCATTGAAGAACAGAAGGGAGCAGATGAGGATAAACAAAATGTTTGGGGACACACCGTCGGCTGCAAACATTGAGGTTACACAGTAGGTGGGATGCAGCGGGGAGACGGGGCCGGGGCTGCGTCGGATTTCTCAGGAGCGTCCCTGACGGGGAAGGACGTGCCTGTGCTCTAACAAGCGCGTTTGCCTGCCCTTCCCCTGTCCCTGCGATGCTGCCGTCTGTCTGTCGAAACGTCAGAGAGAGAAACCTGGATGCCGTTTTTCCTCACGTCTCACTCTTCCTTCCTTCATACGATCATTAGTTCCGGTAGATCGGTGTCTCCTGGGGAAGTGTTTGGGTCCTCTCACTGTCCCCACTTCTCGGACAGGAGTCCCTGACCTGGGCTACCTGAATTTCTGGAAGGGAGGTGGATAAAGTTGGATTCTAAAGGCAGTGCATTCTCTGGAATTGAAGAACTTAGGAAATAATTACATCTTCACAATAGTCATAGTCCGTGTGGGAAATACATCAAATGTCACTTTCTTTAAAAAAAAAATCTTTTCAGGGGCCCCGTACTGCTTGCCAGATAGAGTATTCCCTCCACACGGGCCACGGAGGGCCCTTTCTGACCCGGCCGGGCCCCGCCTCCGAGTCCCACCGCCCTCCATTCCCTCTGGGGCAGCGCGCGCACCCGGGCGTGGTGGGAAAGCCCAGGCTTTGCATCTTGGTCCCGCTACTTAAATGCTACGGGATCCTGAGCAAATTGCTTAAAATTTCCTGTCATACCAGGTCTGTCAAATGGAAACCGTGTTAAATCCCGAGTTTTCTGTGAGGGTTAAGCGAGAGGGCCTGTGTGAATGCCCAGCCCCCTGCCCCGGGGCGCGCTGTATGCAGTTGCTGCCGGTTCCCTTCCACCCGTGCGCGGTGCGCAGTGCTGGCGGGGCGCCGGGTCGTAAGCTGGCCGTCGTAAGTGGATGAAGGGCTTGGCAGCTTGTTTTTTTTGTGTGTGTGTGTCTGGCTTGATTATTTTGCTGCCGAGGCCTTCCTTTGCTGCACTGAGCACATTATTTTTAATAGTTGGTAGTCTGAGTTGGAAAGCGGTGGAACTTACATATTTACTAATGAAAACTACCCTTTCTCATTTCTCTCTGTCACGAAAGGACAATTAACAAATCATGCCATTAAGAAAGCATATTCATTTCTGAGTTTTTGTGTTAACATTTAAAAAAACTTACAGTATTGTTTTCCTTAACTCTTGTCAAAAGAATATTTCTTTAAGAGGGCTATCGGTTTTAATTACTCGACAGTCAGTAACCCTTCTCTCTATCTAGAAAGGTGATAAGCAGCTGCCCTCCTGCATTCCCCCAGGGAATCCTGCCCTGCGGTCATGTCCTTCTTTGATGTTTCCGACTTTCCTAGGCTGGATTGCCCTCTCACCTGTAATTCTGTCACTCTGGTAGCACCCACATTGAAAATAATTTATGGAGCACCTGCTGTGTGTACAGCAGCCACTTTATATGGGTTATTCTAAGGACACTGTGAGCTAATAGCCCCATTTTAGAGATGGGAGTAAAGGCGAAGTCGGCTGCCCGAGGCCATTTACTTAGGAACTTGTTTGACCACATGCTTCTTTCTTCTCCTTTTTCTTGTGAGGAGTTGTTTTACCGTTCTTCCCACAATAATTTGACTTTTAAAAGGGTCCTTTTATAACTTTCAGTTTGAGAAACATTTTTCTCAATTTATTTCGTAGATGTCTTGAATTCCTTAAAGGAGAGCTTCAAATGCCCGCGGGAGGCATTTGGGATGAGCTCTTCCAGCAGTAAAGAACCGCTAGTGATCTCGGATTATAGCCGAGAGGTGAGAACACTGTGTTCTAGGCAAACGGAAGACCACTGCGGACCTGGAGCGGGAAGACTTGGGCTCCGGCGGCAGCTCTGACGTTTACCGCGCACTTTTATGTTAGGCAGGTCAGCCTCCCGTGTCCTCGTCTGTGAACTAGAGGTTATAATGCCTCGTAGGTGGCTCTAGTAATAATTATTCATTGTGTACATGGAAGCCCTGTTCCTGGTTAATGTTTTCCTAATTTACACATACAGGAAGACTGATCTGGTCATATTACATGGAGTGACTTAGAGTTCAGACCACTAGGTAACCAGGCTGGCAGTCACTGTGGCCATGTGTCCTCTCTGCGCCTGTTTCCTCATCTTTAAAACGAGAACGGTCTCTGCGGGGTTTCCAGCGTAGACCGTTGTGGCCGTCGGGGGTCATGTGGGTGTAGACACCTGCCCTCCCTCTCCCTGTTCAGCAGGTCAGTGCTCTCCGCCCTCTTGCCTGGCCTGTTGGGGCAGCTTCCACTTCTGGTCTTGTCACTGCAGTTCAGCTTCTGTACCTTTTAGCTGTGCCCCTGCTTCAGGGCGTTGTCAGGTTGGAGCGCACATACCTTTGCGCGTCCTTCAGTGCCCCTCACCACCTGGCCCCTGCCTGCCAGGGCAGCATGCCATTAAAAAGCACGGGCTTTGGAGTGCACAGATCTGGCTTTGAGAGTTCGCTCGGTGGCCCCAGGGAGCTCCGCACAGGGACCTCAGGGGCGAGAATGAGGTGAGGTGAAGCGCCCAGCATCGCCCCTGGCAGCACCAGGTGGTTAGGTAGGTGCTCCCTCTCCCTGCACAACTGGTGCAGCGAAGACACACGCTCTGCCTGCGTGTGTGCCGTGTGTTTACTGGGAGTGCCTTTCCCTCCCCAGTCTTCCGCTGGCTCCTGGCCACCCTTCAAGATTAAGCTAAACGCTGTCCCCTCAGAAGTGGTCCAGGCCCCTCGCCCCCAGGACGGGTTAGGTGTGCAGAGTCCTCGCTCCGCCGGCACGCGTTCTCGTCTCAGTCACGGTGATTCGCTTGCGGAGTCTCGGGTGGGTTTCTCGTCTGGCTCCCTCACTGGCCTGTGAGCCCCTTGGTCGCTGGGTCTCTTGCCCCCCTCTGTGTCTCTGACTTCTGCCCTGTGGAGTGGCACGGAGTGAGCGGGGTTTGCTGGGGCGGGGGAGCGGAGAGGAGACGCGGGAGGTGCGTCAGTGGTCACAGACGACTCCACCTGACTGTCCCCTTGGCTTCTTTCCGCTTCGCGCCTCGCAGGTCACCAAAGTGAAAACAGATCGACCTTTACCGGAGAATCCCTACCACTCAAGGCCAAGACCAGAGCCCAACCCAGAGGTGGAAGGAGACCTGAAGCCTGCCAAGCACGGCAGCCGCCTGTATTTCTGGACCATGTGAAGGCGAGTCCAAGGCCCACACTCAGTCCCGCGCCCGGACGGCAACGGGTCGAACCTCACGTGCAGTTCGCGGTCGCCGGCGGCGTCCTCCCCGGGATCACAAACAGCGACAGGGCCAGTTTATGTGACTTGGCAGGTATTCTATACCATTTCCTGGCCATTAAAAAATTTAAAGGAAACAGTTGTATTTTATTATGTTTTATGTAACCTTTTGGCCTGTAGAGATGACTTCCCCTGGCTTTTTCTTCCCGTGGTCTTGCCTGTTGCTCCGTGTGCCGCAGGCATCCACGGTGTGGCGGGGGAGCCACGTCAGACCACGGAGAGGCGACGGCGCAGGGGAAAGGCTTTGCTACCCGAGACAGCTCCTTGGGGTACGTGTGTGCTCACACGTTTTGGGGTCTCGACCCTCTTTCCCATCGAACCTCTCAAATGATTTCCCTGAAGTCACACAAGGGGAGCGTCCAGGACAGGAGACGTGAAGAAACATTTGAGCCTGTGACTCAGGCCATGGGAGGGGCCTCCTGGCTGGGTCCCCTCCAGTCTTGCTCAGAGTTTCTTAAAGAACCAAACTTCCACCACTTCCCCTTGACATCCCATCCTCAAGCATTGGAACCCAGATGTTTCTCCTGATAGACCAGGGAGGTGGAGGCTGAGCTCTCAGCTCCAAAGCCAGGAAGTCGGGAGGTCCGAGTGTCAATTCCAACCTTGGGTGTGTTCCTTAACCTCTTGCGAGAGGTTGAATTTGAGGACAAACTGAAGGGAACATGCTTATCTATCTCCTGGGCAGGTTAAAGCCCCAAGTATTTATAAAGCCCTGGTTCAAAGCACTATTATGTCTTTATTTTCCCTTTCATTCAATTTCTTTTTCACTCCGAGGCTATTTCCTCTGCATCTGACTGGGTCACTTTACACCTGGCTGTGGCCTTAAATTACATACAACCCCGCATAAGTCATTTCAACACCCTGGGTGTTGGTTTCCAATGTGCAGAGTTCAAAAAAGTGAAGTCATCGTACAAGTCTTCCTGAAGGCCTTTCCAGCTCCCGTGCTAGACACTGAGCATGGGGAGACGGCTGGGGGGCCTCAGACAGGTGCGGGGTAGGCCTGTGGCCCAGCGTGGGGACAGTGAAGACAGAGCATTGCATGGTCTGCTGCCCCCTCCCCCTCCCTTGTCTGACCCCACAGTTGGGGTCATTGTGGGTGACCCTTACTCCCACCTGTTCTGCACATGTTCCTTGCCAGCTGCCTTTGCCTCATTTTCCAATTCAATGAAGAAAAATAATAGATTCTTAATTTGTAAAACAGCCAGCAACATCCTCTGGCCAGGGGTGTCCAACCTTTGGCATCTCTGGACCACACCGGAAGAAGGAGGGTGGTCTGGGGCCACACATTAAATACATTGCGATATGTAATCACAAGAATAAATCTCACGTTCTAAGTAAAGACACGGTTTTGTGCTGGGTTGCGTTCACAGCCATCCTGAGCCGCATGTGGCCTGCAGGCTGCGGGTTGGACACCCCTGCTAGCCTCTTGCTGGCCAAATAATTGGGAGTGACCTCTGATGGAGAACATACGAACATGGCCGCAGGGTGGCGTTCATGGGACACTTCAAGCGATGTGTTGCTTTCTAGGCTCCTGCAAAGGAAGCAGGGACTTGGGTCGTGTGCCGTGTGTGTGCTGTGTGTGTGCCGTGTGCGTGCCAGGTGCTTCGCGTGAGTCACCTTCAGCGCTCAGAGCCTTCGAGAGAGACTCTGCTGTATGTCACGCCCATTTCACAGATGAAGGCACGAAAGCTTGGGAGAGGTGAGGAAGCCCCAGTCTTACATGGGAGGCCAGTGGAGGCGGTCTGGTCCCAGTGGCCACACTCTTGTCCTTGGAAGGCATCTGTGGCTTTCAGGCTCGGGTGCGCGCTACAGGCTCCTGGAGGCCTTTACTGATGTCCAGATCCCACCCCCAGAGATTGTGATTTAATGTGTCTGCCGTGAGGGTGAGGCACGGAGAGTTTGGAAAGCTCGCCAGGTTATTCTAAGGTGAAACCAAGGTATAGGGCCACCATGAAGCAGGTCCAGGAGGCGAAGTGGCTAAGATTTAAACCCAGGCGTATCTCATTCCACAGCACATACTTTTAATATCTACCACTGCCTATAAATTGCCTGGAGATCTCATGAGCCCGAAGATTCCGATGGGGCAGGTCCAGAGCAGGGCCTGCTGCTGTTGGTGCGACGCTGCTGGTCTGTGGGCCACTCTCCGGGTAGCAAGGGCGTAGCCCTCACGTCCTTCTGAGTGCGGGGTCTGTCTCTGCCGGACTCGCCTGCTTCGCCGCCCAGCCCCGGGAGCTCCCCGAGTGTTAGTTCACCTCTTTAGAATCAGAGTGACACGTCCTGAACTGGTAAACTCTTCAAGTTCATTTCCAGGATGTTTTAACTTTTGCCCAAGTTGGACAGCAGTTCTCGCCTCCACCCCCTACCCCCCACCTTGCTTTGAATTCCTTGAACAAAGAAACTAACTTTTGGCTTTCCTGTATTCTTGATAGACTTATACCACATCATAGCCTTCTAGGACCGAAGATAAAATTCCTGAAATCTCTCACAACAAATGCAGCTGGCAATTGCAGTAGGTGCAAGGTCACAGAACAATTTGGAAGCAGTTAGTGTGAAGGATCCCTGAGCGGGGCTCCAGATAGTAGAAACGTCTTCCTGCTTGAGAAGAAGGAGGCTGATTCCTCGCATTCCCGAAGGGACTTTATCGGCCCCTTTTCCGTGGCCGGGCCCGTTCCTGTCGTCCCTATCTGAGTTCATGGTGTCTCCATCCTTCCAGTGTCAAGACGTGAGGCGCACCTTGGCCCCTTCCGCTCACTGCCGTCCGCGCTCCAGTCCAGTCCCAGGTCCTGGCGCGTTCCCTCTGTAACCTCTCACATCGGGACTTCCTCTGTTATCTCCCTGTCACCGTCCCAGCCTGCTTCTGTCCTCTTGCCCAGATCCGACTGCTCCTTCCGATCCAGTCCCCTACCTCCGTCTCAGCCCTCCGTCTGTCCTCCGCGTGCTGCCTGCGCCTCGGCTGCTCAAACACCTTCCCTGGCTCCCGAGGGCTATTCACGAAAGGCCAGTCCTCGCTGGCATTTGGACGCCCTGTCATCTGGCCTTTGCCGAGCCCACGTTTCCCCGGCATGCTCTCTTCCTTCTCTTTATCAGGTACCCTGTGGTCTCCCGAACGTCATTTCTCAAGAGTGTTTTCCGAATTCCGGATCCTCGCTGATGCTGCCGTCCACTTGCCAGGAAACATCCTTTTCCCATCTCTGTCTCTCGAAAGTCTGCCCATCTCTCAGGGCGGACACTACAGCTGTCTTCCCCGGGAAGCACCCCCTTCCCGCGGCCAGAAGCCGTCCTTCCTGCCCCTTTGTTCCCCTGATAGAACACAGCACGGGGGCTGAGCTCGAGGGCTCTGGAGTGGGGCCGTCATTTAAGGGCCGTGTGATCCTAGCAAGTTACTTAGCCTTTCTGTGCGTTATTTTCCTCATCTGTGAATGGCGAACAGTAATACCCACCTGCCAGGATGGCTTCGAGGATTGAATGACTAGTACGCATGAAATGCTCAGTGCAGTGTTGATAAATGCTAGTGACTTTGCAGTGCCCTGTTTGAGTGACCAGGCCGTGGCACCAGGTCTCAGTCCTGAAAGACCGGGACTTCTACCTTATTTATATGTCTGTGTTTTAATGCCCAGCACATGTCAGACGTCCAGGAAACGATCAACCGTGCACCAGGTCTATCTTTCCAAAGAACATCCAAACCCTCTCCTTGCCACAGACACAACATACTAATTCTGCAGAAATAGGAGTGCTCCTTTGAGGTTACATTGCCATCTTTGTAGGTATCAAATCCAACCTGAAATTCTTTGGGCATAATAGGAGTGTATTCTTATGCCCTGAAATGGATCATAATATCCTTGGGTTTTAAAAAGTACCTGTTGCTTCTGCAGCATAGGAAGTCTCAGTCTGGGGCTGTGACGTCTTCGTGTATCCCATGTAATTTGTTTGAATGAGATATTGACATTTGCAAATTTATTTACTTTGAAAAAATACATTAGAACAGGCTCAAGGGAGTAGGGAAGAAGCCCTCGGCTTCGTAGCTGAGAAGTGGCCCATCTGGGAAACAGACAGAGGTTGTCTGCTTCCAACGCCACACTCATGGCCTTCGACGTCGCTGGACCTCAGCCTCAGACGCACACTTGGGACCGCCTGACGCCCTTCGAATGCTGACGTCTGGTCCCCACCCCGGGCATTCTGGTGTGATTGGTCTGTGGTATGGCCTGGACATACAGATCTTGTAATAATAATATGACTCCTCAGGTAGTCTTTCTACAGTGGGAGAAAAGGGAATATAGTTGCAGCTGGAACCCTGGAAATCCATTGATTGACTCACTAATTCATTGGGCAGCCTGCTAGGTGCTAGTTAGTGTGTTAGGCACGGGTGACGGACAAGACAGGCAGGAGCCTGTTCTTGTGGGGCTTCTCTGCCAGTGGTGGAGGCAATAACTAGGTCAATAATGAGGCAATAACTAGAAACTTCAGACTGTGATAGTGCAGTGAAGGAACCCAGCAGGGTTAACATGACAGGGAGGAGCTGGGTGGGCAGGAGGCTGTGTTTAGGAAAAGCCGTGGACAGTCTCAGAGAAGCAGGGTTTGAGCTTCCTCCTGACGGGTGAAGAGGAGCCAGCCACTGAAAGGAAGCGTGACCCAGTCCGAGGGAGCAGCAGGAGCAAAACCCTGAGGCAGGGTGGGGCTCGGGGCTTCAGTAGGTTTGGCCGGAGTGTGGTTTTGTGGGTAGAAGCACAGTGCGGTTGCAGCTTGCTTACCCCTGTCTTCAATCTGATGGGGACAGGCGACTCCACAGTGTGCTGGACAAAGAAAGTCCACGCTGCTCATCTCCCACACGTCCCCCCACACTCCATCCGAGCCGAACTCTCCTCTCCGCCATCTCAGACGCCTGGCGTTTCCTCGTGCCGTGTGCTCTGCCCAAAAGGTCTCCCTGCCTCTTCCCGGTGGGCCCTTCTCTTGAGCTGCAGCTCATCATCCCTCACCACCCCCAAGGTCAACGGCATCTTCCTCTGTGTTCACGAGCCTCTTGTGCATCCCGGCTGTTGGAATCATCATGAGCAAGCACGATTTCTTGTTTTCTGGGGAATCTACCCCTTTGTGGCACAGCGGCTGGGAGACAGTCAGTTTGGTGATGATCTGTTGAGTGAACACTACCGAGCCATTGGGTTCTCCGAAACGGAGCAGCCTACTTAAGCATTAAATGTGTATCCCTCTGTGCAGAGGAAACACGAGGGTGTTTTCCCTTCAAAGAGAAGCTCAGGTTTGCCCTGTAATGGTAGCACCGCTGGGGGAGAATGGGAACCCTCGGGGTTTTCTTGTTTGTTTCCATTTCTTCAAAAAGAGTCCCCTAATCTCCATCAGGGTCTCCGTAAAAATGCCGCCTGTGAGCGGAACGGAGGGTGCACAAAAGGTCCGATTCGGCTATGGTAATAAGAAATATAATTGCGTGCTGGCATTCCTTCAATCTGAAGGTTGAATGCAAATGAGGCAGACATGCCTTTTCTGGAAGCTGCGTTTTAATCAGTTCTGCTCCTCCGTCGGGGAGTTGAAGCTGAAGAGAAAACGAGAGGAACGTTCCTTCACTTGCCATCCGACACTAAGGGGTCATGGGATGGGATTGCGGTTCGACATACAGGCCTTATTTGTTTATTTATTTATTGGGATTGTCGAACGTGCAGCCCCTTTGGGTTCCCGGGGCTTTTGCCAAGCATCTGAGGTTCCCAGTTTGGTTTGGTGAACTCTGGTTTGGTGAACTCAAACCAGAGAACTTTCTCGAGCAGCTTGTCTTCCGTCTCAGTGTGATGAGCGGCAGGTACCGCTGGAGGAGGACGCGGGGGTCCTGTTTCTGGCTCCGTCTTGTTTGTGGCCTTGGCAAAACACCTTCCCCGCTGGGCCACTTCTCTGGGTACCAAACGAAGTATCGGTCCAAGGTGGTACCCAGGCTCTTTTTCATGCCAAGGATTGTACGGAACATAAGTTTCTCTACTAGCCAACCTACGGGGGGGAGATGGTAGAGTTTTGATGACCTTCTTGAGGTAAATCCAATCACCTGGGCGGTGCGTTTTGGAAATCACATTGAAATGCAAAGAGCATTTCGGGCTCTTGTGTTTTTAAAAAAATCATCCACACTGACACTTAAAGACATGCTATGGAGGAGGTTCAGGGATTTTGTCATCCCTTTCCCTCTTGAGACATTGTTTCATGTCACTTTCTTGTTATTTGAGCCTCAGTTTGTTCGGAGGATTATTGTAAGGCTTTGATCTTAAAAGTCAAAGGAGGGAAGCACTTTGGAGATCACCGCTAACTGAACTGCCTTCTGATTGGGCCACGTCCAGTCTGGAGCCCTCAGCCCGTGTAGGTTCGGGCAGGCTGAGGCCACGGCCGGTGCTGTGTCAGGGGCGGGAGTGGGAGGGTGCATCGGTGGGATCAGACAGCAGCACCGGGAACCCTGGAGGGGGGCTGAGGCAGAAGCGGAAAAGGCAGGAGTGAGCTAACCTGAGTCGGAGAGTGTGGCTGGGACACAAACATCTGAACAGACACTCCTGCAAAGGCTGTGAACAGGCAGTGTGCAGAAGAGAATATCAGAGTGGCCAACAAATGTGTGAAAAGATGTGCAACCTCACTAGCAGTCAGAACAATGCAAACGAAAGCCACAACGAGGTGCCATTTTATTAGCTCAGCAAAAATGTAAAAGGTCGATCACACCAAGTCCTGATCCGGATGTAGGGAAATGGGTATTCCCTTACCCTGCTGGTAGAAGTAGAAATGGATACCTTATGTTTGGAGGCCAATTTTCTGCATCTATCAAATATAAGGTGTGTGTACCATTCCACATCGGTAAAAATTTATACCACAGAAGTGTGCATTCAAGTATTTTAAGATGTGTGCAAGGATGTTCATTGCACATGGCTTGTCAAAATGGACACACGGGGAGTGTGCACCGGTCCTGGCAGGACAGCTGAGTGAATCGCAGCGGCCCGGCGATGCGGGCCTGGGCCGCCCGGAGAGCCCACAGTGCTTTCTCCTGACACAGAGCTTTCCGTGAGGTGCGGCTCCCCTGTTGCCAGACTGCGTGGTGATTATTCTCCACGGGTCCACTGCTCTTTCTTGACTTGGGCATCTCAAAGACAGGAACTGTGTGTATTTAACCTCTGGCAGAAGCGGAATGAAAACTGAGACCTGATTACCTCCCCAACTCGGGGCCACTGTTTCACTCCAGGCTGAGCTGCTGGTCTGGAGTCGGTGAACCGGACAGCTGGAAATGGGGGTAGGAGAAGACAGCAGAGAAATGGACAGAGAAGTGACTTGCCCCAGGAAGGCCACACAGCTCTCCGCTTGCTCGGCCAAGAGGATCCAAATGGCTGCTCTGCCTGGTGACTAATGAGGTGGTTTAGTTTCCTCCTCTGAAAAATGAGGGTAACGACAGTGTGGTTTTGTTGATTTGGTAACGAGATGCTCACACAGCGCCTGGGACCACGTAGATGTTCAATAAATACGACCCCCTCGAGATGACAGGTGCACCCAGCAGTGGGGTCGACTGGCAAGCTGGACAGGCGGTGGAGCCCAGGTTGCCCAGAGAAACGGGAGGGGGGCTGAGGGACACAGTGCCCCTGGGAGGCCCCCAGCGTGGTATTCCTTGAGTTTGCTCTGGGCTGACTGGCTGGCAAGGCAATGATGCTACTGTGAAGGCCATGTTCCCCGACGAAAGCACCCAGCCAGCTCCCACACCTGGAGACAGCCTGGGCCAGTGTGTTCCCCTCATCTTTGCAGAGGACTCCAGCCCGCAGGTGGACTGGGGACGCAGACGCCCTCTTGTGTGGGATCTGGCCTCTCTCTTGCTGGCAAATCTGGCCCCAGGAATCTAGCAGGGGATTGGACTAACTCACAAGGCATCAGAATTGGGATGGCCTCAGAGACCAATCAATTCCTTTTACTTTACAGGGAGGGCAATGGAGGCCATCAGTGGGGTGGGCTCAGTGAGTAGCTAAACTAGGACTGAGCCTTGATTTCTGACTTCCTATCCTGGACTACCTGTGGGGCTGCAACCGGATATTAAAAAGCCGTGCAGAGCTGGACGCGTGGGCATTAGACAGAAAGGACTTATCGGCAGGGGGAAAAGTGTGAGCAGAGATATGAAAGCGGGAGTCGGGGGGGGGGCCATTGTGGAAAAAGTAATAACCACAGTTGACATTTATTCGGTGCCTACCCTTTGCCAGGCGCTGTGCCAAATGTTTGATCTATATTGGCCCATTTCTTCCTTATAACGATACCACAAAACGGGTGTTCTGGTTGTTTCTGTTTTGCTTTATTTCAGAAGAAACTGGAGCTCAGAGAGGCTATGACAT
>PVKM010036746.1:0-14694 GCA_004027735.1 Carollia perspicillata | reverse complement strand
GTATGCAAATAACCACTTTGAAATATCTTAAGCTGAAATAATATCCTTTTTTGACTCATCTGTCAAGTTCATTATCAACATGAACCTACTGACTTTACTTGAATAAAATGGCTACCGTAACTTATTAAATGAAATTGTTAGAAGATAGTGGAAATCTAAATTGGCTGTCAGAGAGCTTCCTTTTAATCATGCATCTTTCGTGATGACATGCTGTAGGGGTGGGACTTAGCAGAGTTGACACAATAAAGTGAAAAGAGAAAGTATGCTGTGGAACAAAATCTCGGTTCAGTGATTTGGCAGCTATGTGACCTTGGGCATGTTAATTAATCCCCCTCATCCTAGATTTCTTCATCTATTAAATGAGAATGAAAAGATCTACCTATGCCCAGGCTGGTGTGGTTCAGTGGATTGAGGGCTAGCCAGGTCCCCAGTTGGGGTCATGTGAGAGGCAGTGGATTGAGACCAATGTTTCTCTCATGCATTGATGTTTCTCTCCCTCTCTTTCTCCCTCCATTCCCCTCTCTCTAAAAGCAAATAAATAGCCCTGGCTGGTGTAGCTCAGTGGATTGAGTGCTGGCCTGAGAATTGAGAGGTCACCAGTTTGGTACCCAGTTGGGGCATAGGCCTGGGTTGTAGGCAGGGTCCTGAGCTGGGGGCATGCAAGAGGCAACTAATTGATGTGTCTCTCGAACATCAATGTTTCTCCCCTTCTCTTTCTCTCTCCCTTCCCCAGCCCAGATATCTATATCTTTATTTATCTAAAGATAAATAAATAAAATATTTAAAATAAATAAATAACATTTAAAAAATAAAAGTCAATAAATAAAATCTTTTAAAAAAAGAACTACCTCCAAATTTTAGTGCCAGGACTAAATTAATAAAATATGCAAATAAAAATGGGCACTCGATAAATAAATGTTCTCTTCACAGTCTACGAGAAAGATCCTTTTTGAAAGCAATGATTCAATTGTATTGATTTCCATGAAACGAAAATCCAGAACTTTTTTTGAAAGGTCAGTCTTCCAACGATGGACCAGCTCCACCTTTACCTGTCTTTAGTGGATTAAGTCCAGGCTGTGCCTAAGCAGAATAGAACCGAGTTAAAATCCAAAAGTCTTACCACGGTCACAGGACTGAACTATGAACTGGAACTTGTGTCATCAAGACTTAAGTACAAAAACTTTGCAGGTACTCGTCAGTACTAAAAAAAAAAAACCCAAACCGAAAACCCTCCATACACACCTTTTTGAATTGTTAAAGATAAAAAAGTAGTTACTATTACACACACTGAAACCTTGGAGAACTTCTAAGCTGAATTCAGATGTTAGAGAGCAGTACCTGCTCGCAAGCTGTGATACTACAGTTAAACTGGTCACTAAAGAAGTGAAATGGACCGTGTGGCCAGTGGAACTCCCACTGGCCAGAAGCAGTCCTGCGTCACACAGAGGGAGCGATCTTATCTACTACCATCTATCTCTCAGCCAGCCCCCAACCACCAAGACCTGTCTGTGCATTGGCCTCCTCAGCAGCTCTTAGGGTCTTCGCATCTCATTCCCTTGCTCGCTGCTCCAGCACACCCCACTGTCTTTTATTGCCTGGATTCCAGGCTCCTAAGTGATTTCCCAGATTCCAGCCTGTTCTTCACATAGCAGCCACGGGATATTTTTATACGGCACCATTATGATCCTTGCACTCCCTGTCCAGTAGTTTCTCTTTAAGGAGTTTGCTCTTTCTTCACCATAGCTGTCCTTCTTCCCTCCCAGCATCATCTGTCTACACAGCCTCCCTCCATTCTTTGTTGCAGCCGCACTGGAAACCCATGAATTCAGAAAATGGCTTTCAAAAAGAAAAACCAAAGACATGTGCTAGCTCTTAAAAACACAATAAATTACCAAAAGTTGACTTTCTGACCTTGGTGAGTATTTTGGCTAATAAATGACTTTCTGACATCAGCATGCCAAAACAATCATCAGCACCTAACCATGCATTCAAGGGATTTAAACCCAGAACATTTCCATTCTTCCAAATACTTATTGCAGCGGCTACTTTACCCATCATTCCTCACTTCCCCCAAGCGGACATCACCACCTAACGCGTGCAGCCCCAGAACCGTTGCCTTCACTAGAGCAGGCGATTCCAAAGCAGCAAGCCACTTGTTAAATAAATGCATCTGTGCTTCCTCTGAAATCTGCTCAGACTTTCAAATAAACAAGCTCAGTGGGATGGAGCAGGAGAGTGGGCTCCAGGACAAAAAGAAATCTGTCAGGCAGATGTCGTTTTTGTGCAGTTGACTATTCCTTAAAGTTTCAAATGAGACTAACTGAAGGCGGGGGCAGGGGAGAGGGGCAATTTTCTTTAGCCTGTTTAGTGCTTTCTGAACTTTTATACGTGGAGCTAGCCTGGTTCAATGTCAGAGTGCAATGGATTCCTCACAAACGTTCAGTGATTTGGATATTTTTATGTATTACACAACTGTATTAAAAATTCTGAACAAAAATAATTTATTCCAGAGAAAATACACTGAGTTTCTACTTCTGTTTATTACTCCTGTGCCTGAAAAATGGCTTTTCTTACTTAACCTCTGTTTCCTGTGTCTTATTGGCTCCAAAATAATTCTATTTTATGCACAACTTCTCCCATTTTCTTCTCAGCCAGATGTAATTTGAGGCAGAGAAGTTAGAAAAATTCATTTACTTGTGGTTTTGTGTTTGTTTATTTATTTGAGGGTATATTTTTAAATACAATTTTAAGTGCAATCATCTTCTTATTTTAAAATTTTTTGAAATAAAAATGGAAATTTTAAAGTCAACATCTCATTGAACGTCAAGCTAAAGATCCACAAATACTTCAGTGCTCTCCCTCTTGTGGTCATCTGTTCTGATGTGGAAATATAGTGTATGAGATGCAAATAAATGTATCTCCTTTTCAGTATATATGAGTATATATATAGTATGTATATATATTAGTATATATAATTAGATATATACTAATTATATATCTCTAATGAAGACATAGGCAAAATTATAATAGGTCCTTTACAAATAGGCACATCTTGTACCACAAATCAAAATGTACAGTTAAAGAATATAGTGCAACTTTGGTATAAAGAATGATTTCCTCTACTACTGTAATGCACCATCAGGGGAGTGGAAAGAGGAGTGGATCTGGGTCAGAAATCCTGGGTCCAAGTTCGTGATTCTCTGTTTACCTGCTGGGTGGCTCTGAGCAGGTCTCCCTGCTCCCACCCTGTGAGGATTAATGTGATCACTGATGCTGTGCGAACATAAAATGTAATCACTATCAGTCTTTATTTGCCTAAACCGAATTACATCTGGCCATCTCCCTGCCATGGGCATTGCTGGTGGCCTTCCCCACATCCACGCCAGTACTCTTCCTTCTTAACCCAACTTCTTCCAGATGCCCACGTTTCTCCCATTCCCAGCGCCAGCCCCAGTGGTGAATCCCAAGTGGTCCTGACAGAATACTTTGCACATAAGTGGACTAGGAAGGGCTGTGGCGTGCATTTCCGGCTTGAGACAGAGGGGGAAGCTGGGAAGATTTTGGAAAACTTTGCCTCCACTGTTGAAAGGAAACTTGCTGGTCACAGCTCGAGGTCAAGACCAATGAGCTGAAGATGGTGAGAAGAAAGATGAGAAGAATCTGTGTTTTCAGTGACATTTGGATCCACAGGGTTAACTAACACTTAAGCCACCCTGCTTTGCACTTCATGTTGTCTATAATAACAAAGGTCCTTGTTATTTAGCTAGCTTAATCCAAGTTTTTGTGGTTTGTAGCTAAAAGCATTGTAACTGCTACATATCCCAGTATTCCAAGTTCCGCCGGAAGTTAAATGCTAGTCATTTTTAAGAATCCCCTACCTGTTGGATCAGATGATAACTCTGAGGCTTACAAGGGCCACAAAATAAGGGTTTACTTTCTCCCCGAGAGCCTCCAGAAAGGAAAGTAGCTAACACCTTGGTTTTAGCCTTACAAGATGCAAGTGAGCCCAATGGACATCTGGCATGAGAACTGGATGAGTGATAATAAATTTACATTGTTTTAAGTCATTCCATTTGGGGTCATTTGCTACAGCAGCAACAGAAAACTAGTACACAACATGAGGTTCTGCCACGTCCTGGTCCAGAAGGCGCAGGCCTCTAATACCTCAAAATCCCCAACCGTCCATTGCATTTCACACTCAGGAGATCAAACCAAACCTACGGAGTAGGCCACTCCACTCCTCTACTCTTTTTTGTTTGTTTGTTTTTGTATTTTAAAAAACAACCTGTTTATGTTTTCCTCGTCCTCTACTCTTGAAGCATAAATACCCTCACTGCCCTACAGTCACAAATAATTACACACACACACACACACACACACACACTGACTTTCCATACCCAAAATGCAGTGGCAGGGTGGTCGTCCCTCTGCCAAACAAACCTCCTCCTCTCAAAAATTAAAACCATTAACTCTTCACCTGGAAACCAGGAGTGAAACAGAAACAGAACCAAAAAATCAGCCACATTTTTCTGAATTAACTATGGAAATACCATTCTTGATATTCTGCAAATCTTCATACTAAAGTTCTATTAAATTTTACTTCTTCATAAGAAAATCAGATACTACTCTCAGGAAACCCTCTTCTGTGAAAATAATCATTTATCTTTCTCCAGATTCAGAGAAATAGTTAAAGCCATTATGAACATTAGCTTTGACTTTAAATACACAAAATAGATCTTTTCAGGCAAGGTAGTTGCCGTTTTTCCTCTCTCCCCTCCCGCTCAACAACAACAAAACCCCACAGCACAGCCCTGACTGTCTCACGGGATCTTCTGATGTTGTCTACCACACTTCCTGTGAGTGCAGTGGGCTCTATGTCAGCCCGTTCACAGGCCACGTCCATATTAGGCTGACCCACTGGTTGCTTTTTTTTTTAAGATTTTATTTATTTTTAGAAAGAAGAGAGGAAGAAAGAGAGGGAGAGGAACATCAATGTGTGGTTGCCTCTCACACACCCCCTACTGGGGACCTGGCCCACAACCCAGGCACGTGTCCTGACTGGGAATCGAACCAGAGACCCTTTGGTTCTCAGGCCCATGCTCAATCCACTGAGCCACACCAGCCAGGGCCCATTGATTGCTTTTTCATGAACTTTACTGTTTTCATATGTTCCTGTATGTGACTGAGCCAATCAGTCTTTCTGACAGTAAAAACTCTAATCACCAACTGATTTCTGTTTATGTGTATGTGTATACATACACATATATAGGCATATGTCTATAATGATTATATATTACATGTGTGTATATTAATGTTAATATGTGTATACATAGTCTACTTATATTGATATTTCTAAGCAAATATTATTTGCTACAGCATATACATCTTTTGTATACATTGTCTATGTCTCCTGAAGCTTTGTCTGAAAGGAAAAAATGAGATCACATTGGTAATGAATAGGGTTTCTCTGATTTCTTCCTTCATGTACTACTGTAGTCCTTCCAGCTCCCCCCAGGGTCCTCCCACTCTTCCCAGGAGCCAGGAGGTGTCCTGTGTGTGCTTAGGAGCTCAGCCCTCTCAGCAACCAGTAGTAATGACTGCTGCTGCGACCCCCAGGGGTCATGGGGACCCTAGCAGTGCCCGATGGCTGTTGCTAGTATCATAATCCCACTAAGGTCTTCAGAGTCATTCAGCCAATGCTGCAGTGCCCTAGAGCCACCCTACTGATGACACTAAATCAGTGGTGCCCCCAACACCGCAGCATCACTCTGCACCCCTGTCACGATAGGGCATGGCCACTTTGGGCCAAGGTTCTAATACCTAGCTCCCAAATTCTTGGTGTCTGCCCAAGAATTTAATGAACTCTAATTGTAGGTTCTCCTCCTAAGGAAATAGTACATGGGGGTGGCAGCACAGGGCACTCAGAGTGACAGACACTGGACTCCAAGTGACCCTTCTTCTCATCCCCTCCAGGGATAGAATGTTTTTTACTGCATAAAACTATGTGCCTGGCTCCCTATGTGACAACACAAGCAGGGAGAGACTAGAAGATGCTACCCTGATGGCTTTGATGATGAAGGCAAAGTCTACAAGCCAAGAAATGCATTGGCCTCTGGTATCTAGAGAAGACAAGGAAATGGGTTCCCTCTTGGTGCCTCCAGAAGGAGCACAGCCCTGTTAAAACTTGACTGCAGATCAGTGAAAGCCATTCCAGACTTCTGACCGCCAGAACTGTAAGATAATAAATTTGTGTTCTTTTAAACCACTAAATTTACAGGAATTTATTGTAGCAGTAATAGGAAATTCATTCCCCTTATAGTCCAATTTAGTCTCGATTTTCTCATTATCTTCCCCCGCCTCCCCCCAACCTCCCAGGCAGAATTTCAGTTTAGAGAGACGCAGGTGATACATATTGCATCAGTTTATATACTGCTTCAGTTAGGATGCCTTTGGCTGCAAGTGATAGGAAACTCAACTCCAAATGGCTTCAACAATGAGAGAAAGATATTATCTTCCATGAGATGTCCCAAGGTCAAGTAGCTCCAGTATTGATTAATCTCACTAATGTCATCAAAGATCCAAGTTCTTTCCATAATTTTTCTTTGACTTCCTTAATGTTAGCTTAGTTCTCAGACTAGCTCTTTTCCTGGTTATAAGACACATGCAATTCTAGACATGGCAACACATAGGAGAAAAAAACTCTTACACTCCCTCTAGAAGACTTCCCCTCACATCTCATTGGCCAAAATTGGGTTCCATGACCTTTCTTAAACCAGTCACCGGCAAGGAGGTACTACCCCAATTTGTGTGATCCAGATTTATCCCACAACACACGAAGGAGATTAACACTCAAGCAAAATCGGGCTTTAGGGGCAAATAAGACTGGGATAATGGGTGTGGTCTAGGCATCAGTGCCATCTGCCAGGTAGGTATATGATAACTCAATTCATTCTCACGATCACATCAAATCTCACATTCTATGTGTACAGATGGGAAAGCCAAAACTCTGAGAGAGGGAACTGGGATGATTTCAGGTCAGTTGAGCTCAGGGCTTCAGAACTGCTGTAAAGTGTCATTTGATTTCCACTGAGCTGTGAAAGAGGGTAGCTTTGGGTGCTGAAATAAACACCTCCTCATCTGGGACTGTCGATATACCAGTGCAGGGAGAAAACACCTCCTTTGGAGTTGTTTACTGTAACTACTCAACACTGTAAAAATAACCTCTTTCTGTCCCTTTTCCCACATGGATTCAGGGGAGCACACAAGAGACTCACTTGTCACTGGGGTGGCCATAACCTAAGGAAGTTTTACCCACTGTCTGAGAAGCCTGCCCGGAGTTTAGACTTCAATCATAGCAGTTAATGACTCAGGTATGATGAAACTGGCTTCGAAGTAAAGTGTGTCCATGCAGGTTAAAGAAAGGAGTCAAGTTGCCAGTGTCCTGTTTTGTTTTCCAGCCAAAGGGAAGTGCGAAAAGCCGGACCTGGCTGCATACAGCACTCTGGAGACTTAGATGAACTAGAAGACAATAGATGGTAGTGTTAACCACAAAGACCGTGAAACCAAACACAAGTTCAAACCCTGACTGTGCCACTATTTGCATGACCCTGGGTGAGTCACCTAGTCTCTTTGTATCCCATCTATAATGGGGATGGCACCAACAAGGACAATATAGGCATATAGGCTCTGCTAGCTAAAATACATGACATGGCTTGCCTGTTCTCCAGGCATGTATCAAGGTCATGGAGGAAAACAGAGAAATTCCAGGTACCAGAGTCAGGAAAGGAGTATCCAGGTAAGGAGACACTACAAGGATTTCAAGGGGAAGACATTGCGGGAATTGCCTATTGTGCCTAAGAGCTTGGTTTATGGTGACAGGACGGTCATAACAACTTTTGAAATCTGTGGGCCTTTCTGTAGTTATGGTAAGCAGTCATTACAAATAACTGGAACAGACCTGGAGGGGTAGCAGAACCAAAAGAAGTTGCCTCCTGACAGTAATTTCATATGTTGAGAGGTTGCAACTTACTTGTACTACACTCATAAATCCCAAGAAAAAAAATGCATCTTTATTATTTTCTTATAATTAAGCTCTTTTACGAGTTCCTTACTCCCCCTGCAAGCAGAAAGAGGGAACTAGCTATTTAAATTCCGTCCTATCAGGCTAATCCCATATTGTGAACAGAGTCCTTAGATAATTTGTCTTTTGGATGAATTTTCAGTCTTTTAGATGTCCTTGCTCCTTCCTTTCCCCAAGACGAAGTTCAAGGAAAGGAGGGAGTCCTGGGTTCCACGTGTTGTTCCCTACTGCAAACTCCCTGTGCTGGGCTTGTCCCTCAACCCTTGGGGATCAGCCAGCATCTGGAAGGGTGCTAGTGTCTCCTGCAGAAACCCACCCCTGGGCTGAGCTGGCTCAAACTCTTGGCATCTCCACCATGGCCTCGTGGTTCTCCCTGACTGGCTAGAGCTCCACCTCGTCCTTTATCTGGCCACTGGCCTATGTAGCTGAGGAGGTCACCTTCATTTTGCCATGCCAGATGCCAAGGCAGGCCCTGTGGCTCTCATTCAGTCCCCTTACCTATCCTCCTTGGGTTAGGGGGAGACACGTGGACACTTCCACACCACATAACTTGGTACAGAAATTGCCTGGGGAAAGAGAATAATCCAGAGTTCCAAACCTAAACTGAAGGTCCTTGAGGGTCTTATCTAACACACCAACCTCTCACCCTTCTATCTCCCAAACCTCTGTTTCTTTTCACATCCCCCCACCAGCCAAAAGGGTGGGTCTTTTACTTAATTTTCTTTCCTTTCTTGCTGGGATGTGCCCTTGGTTTGTCACTTTCTCCTCCTCCTCCCAGACTCCAGGCTCAGGACTAAGCCATACTGGGGAGTGGAATTCAGGAGAGAAAAAGATCATCTTACCAATGACATGAGCTAAATTTGAAGCTTCATCATAAACATAAAATCTTAACTTTAAGAAGAAAAAAGTTTCCACCAAATTCAGAGACCCCCCTTAAAAACAGGCAAAAAATGATTTGAGGGGTCCTTGTATGAATAGCATTCACACAGGTGGCATTTGAATTTGTACATGATTGGGATGCAGAAGTATGTCTACAGCAACAAGAAAGTGCAAACCTTCTGATTCCCGTGGCTTCATAGGTGAATTCTACCAAACATTCAAAGAACTAACACCTCTCCTCAAACCTTTCCAAAAGTTCAAAACAGGAAAGGCTCCCAAGCTCATTTTACAAGGCCGCATTATCCTAACTTCAAAACCAGATAGACACTACAAAGAAAGGAAATTATAGACCAATATTCCTGATGAACATAGATGCTAAAATCCTCAACAAAATATTGGCAAACCGCATCCAGCAATACATTAAAAAGATCATACGCCATAGTCGAGTGGGATTTATTCCAGGGATACAAGGTTGGTACAATATCCACAAAGCAAATAACATGATACATCACATAAATAAAATGAAGGATAAAAATCACATGATCAAATCAATCAATGCAGAAAAGTTGATAAAATCCAGCATTCATTTATGATAGTAAAAAAAAGAAGAAAATCTTACTTTTTGTGACACCATGGATGGACCTGGAGAGTATTATGCTAAGTGAAATAAGCCAGTCAGAGAAAGACAAGTACCATATGATTTCATTTATATGTGCAATCTAATGAACAAAATAAATGAACAAACAAAATAGAAACAGACACATAGATACAGGAACAGACTGACAGCTGTCAGAGGGGAAGAGGGTCAGGGGCTAAGTGAAGGAATTAAGCAAAAAGAAAAAAACAAACTTATAGACACAGACAACAGTATGGTGACTACCAGAGGGAAAGGGGGTCAGGGAGGTAGAAGAGGGTAAAGGAGGGACAAATGGTGACAGGAGGAGACTTAACTTCAGATGGTGCACACATGATACCACATACAGAGAAGGTATTATAGAATTGTACACCTGAAATCCATATAATTTTATTAACCAATGTCACCCCAATGAATTCGATTAAAAAATAAACATGTGATTTCCCAGACTTTGACCACAGGAGAACAGGATATGATTATTATGCTAATGAGCTCAGTAATATAATATCACAATGCAATTAACAAATGACGTTTATTCTCAGTAGCAAGCACTCTCTTCAAAGAGATAAGCTGCTGTGCTCCAACCACACGAGTAACTACTCTGCTGTGTTTGTCCAGAAGCAGTCTTTTCGTCTTTGCTCATTTAGTACTACTAAAAGGATAAATGCCTGGGAATGTGGGCTCCGCTCATTACTCACATATATTACCTTGATAATAATGTGACCATGCACATTTCAGTTAGAAGAACCCTACAAAATATCACTTCTATTTATAGCACAGCCTCATCTGCCAAGTCTACAGAGAAATCATGTCCTAATTGGAAAGAATAAAAGGTTACCTTTGAACATAAACTGCACATTCATTTAGTCATCGATTTTATTTCTTTCTAATTATCAATGGTTGTGCATCTCCTGGTAGCTTGGATATAATTTTTTTTCCTCCTAATAACTCCTGAGACATGGAAAGCCAAATGATCAGATCAGTAGATAGGGAAGCTGTGGTTTTAACGTGTGGTTTATTGGGGCCATCAAGAATTAAGAAATATTTAGGATTCAAACTTTGACTTCTGTACAACTGTGGTTCTGAGGCCCAAGAACTCTCTTCATTATTTGTATCAGAAGATGCACATTATCTTTGTAGTTTAAAGTAAAATTATGCTCTTGCCCTATGCCCAAAATTAAATGTTCATCTTGTCACCGGCAGATTTTCTTACTTCCCATCCGTAAGAACCGAAGTCATGGTTCCCAGCTGTGGGTTTTAAACTCTTTGAAGAAACGGATGAAGCCAGTCTCCACTGGAAACTGTCCCAGTCACCAGTCCTCAGCACCAGCTCATGCACAGCTGCTCACTCTCTCCCGCTGTGCACCTCATCCTGCTTCTCATTGTCTGAGTCATCCCTTGTATTATTAGTTTGCTCAAGCTGCCATAATAAAATACTATAGACTAGGTGGCTTGAACAACAGACATTTATTTTCTCACAGCTCAGGAGGCTGGGAAGTCAGAGATCAGGGTGCCAGCATGGTCGGGTCCCAGAGAGAGCTCACTCCGTAGGTTACAGAGGGCCACCTCCTTGTTGTGTCCTCATATGGTGGAGAGCAAGCTCTGATGTCTCTTCCTCTTCTTTTTTCTTTTTAAATTTATTTTTATTGTATTTTTTTCCATTACCACTTATCCCTCTTGTACCCTCTTGTACACCTCCACCCACTCACAGGGCAATCACCATACTCTTCCTCTTCTTATAAGGACTCCACCTCTATCAGACCAGGGCTCCACCCTTAAGACCTCATCTAACCTAATCAGCACCGTAAAGGCTGATGTACAATTCAATCACATGGGATTTCAACATTTACATTTGGGGTGGGGAGCACAGTTCAGTGTCTACCATCCCTGACCTGGCACATTGATTCACCAGGACACAGTATTCTTTCACATACGAAAATAAAAGGTTTGAGGAAGCCACGTGGGAAGAGTGACTGGTGGGTAGCAAGACACACCCAGTTCACCAGGATGTATCATTTTTGCCTTTTGGCTCCTGGGATAGCTTCTCCAGGTGGCCCCTTGTAGAGGCCAAGATAGAAATTCCTCAGGGAGGTTGTAAGGATTGAAGGACTATGGAAGGACCATTTAGCCAAAGAGGTGGCTCTGGTTATCTAAGCAAAGAACGACTCTGACTGTGGACTGTCACATACATCATAAGACCTAAGAAGCACTAGAAACATCTATTTAAAATGCCTCCCTCATTGGCCTGATGCTGGGACTAAAATGTCACTGTTAGCGATGTATTCCACCAAGTTAAGGAAATGAGAGTCAGTGTAGCTGTCAGCTAATGGCACATGGAGGCAGAAGACTCTTTCTTTTCATTGTTTCCTAGATTGTAAGAGGCTCAAGGGAAGGAGCAGCATTTTGCTCACTTTTGAACCCCCACTGCACCTGGTTTGGTAACTTGCACAAAAGTGGGGGCTCAGTATGTCTTAAGTGACTAAAATGTTGCCCAAAGGGTTTGCATTCTTTCACTTGCACATGCAAAGTACTGACTAGAACTGATTACCTTTACCGTTATTTATATTACCAAGTATACTTATCCATTTTGTTTTCGATGCCCAAGGCAAACTGCGTGTGGATGCCACACAAGATCAAGCAATAACGCAACCCAAACAGTCACGTACTAATATTCACTTCTCTTTAGGCTTCTACCCACTTTGTGAATATGTTAATTAGAATGCAAGCCAGTTTTTATTTGGTGTGAATATATAACTGGAAATTATTCTAGGCCACAGTGAAAGCACAACTGATGTCCTATTCACATTGCAAATAAATTTGCTCTTTAGCATTCCAACCATGGATTCATTTACTGTATTTTCTGATTGTTTTTATATCAAACAGCTAAATTTTCTGCCTTCTTCAATTTGCAGTATTGGAAGTATTTCTGTTTTGAAACTGCATCTCTTATGAGAGGAGCTGGCACTGAGAGAATGAACAAGTTAACAGGGTCAGAAGGAGGTCGTGCCCTGAAGAACAGATTTGGAGTGTCACCTGATGGAGAGATGGGACAAAAAGAGAAAGGTGCCTGCCTGTAGCCCAAGCGAAAGTGATATATAGTGATTTATACCTCACACATTCCTGCCAAGTGAGCTCCTCTCTAAATGCGGGTGCATCTGCTTCTTGACCTAGTCAAGGCTCATCTGGCTGTAAGGAAGGAACAGAGTTCCCCCAAGTTACTCAAGAAAAGAGGCTCTGTTTAAAAGATACATCTCTTATGGAATTTGTAGAAAAGCAGGGCGAAAATAAAAACAGACCTCAAGGACAAAGCTAAAGCTGGTCTGGGATGCATTACAGCATGAGTTCCCCACCCTTCACACCAGAATAACAGTTGAGGTGTCTGAGCTCTGAATGTTCTCTGTCTCTGTGACTTAGACCATTGCTATGCAAAGTCTGGCCAGCAATATTGCATCACCTGAACTTGTTAGAAAGCCAAATCTCAGGCCTCACCCCAACCCCATTGAATCAGAATCTGTGTTTTAGAAAGATCCTCAAATGAGAAGGGAGGAAGGGTGGCGAAGAGGGAGGGAGGGAGGGAGAGAGTGAGAATGAGAATATAATTAGTTGGCTGCTTGGTAGTGGATTGGCCATCCCTGAAATAAGAGGCCACCCTTGACTGAACTCTGGAGCGGGTAGATGAAAGGCCATGGGCATGAAGAGAAGTTAAGTATGGCAGACAAATCGGCTCCACTGTATATTTGAAGTGTGTTTCTGAACTCAATTGAGCCTGAGTACATTTTGATTGTTTAGTTCCTGAAAGAGTCTACAACTGGGGGCCGATAGTTACCACCTCTATGCACATCTCCTGAAATTAAGCACCCCTGTCTCTCAGGTGACTAGAAATGTCAAGTGGAGTAAATGTCATTAGCAGAGTGAATATTTGACCTTTATGAGCACTATTGTTGTATATAGGCCCATACAAAACTAAAGAGAAAAGGGAGGAAACTTCTGGTGAGGATGACAGTGTAGGCACACATGGCTTGGCTCTTCACACAACCACAACAAAATTACAACTAAGATACAGAACAACCATCAGTCAGAACCGACAGAAATCAGGTTGAATGGAAGTCTGACAACTATGGAATTGAAACCACATCATCCAGACTGGTAGGAGGGGTGCAGATGTGGAACAGGCTGGTTCCATGCCCATGTGTGGTATATAAAAATTCAGGAGGGATATCTCGGGAGCGAGGAGTCCCAGTCCCACACCAGGCCCCACAGCCCAGGGTTCTAGTGCCAGGAAGATAAGTCCCCACAACTTCTGGCTGCAAAAAACAGTGGGATTGAGTTGGTGAAAGAAATTTTGGGGCCCCAAGCAGTTCCTCTTAAAGAACCCACACATGGACTCACCTACTCAGACCCACTCCCTCTGGGCTCTGGCAGTGGGATGGCAGCTTGAGGGGCACCAGTGGCATTTAGTGGGAGACTGAAGTGTCTGGCATCAATCCACACAGAGGCCATTTTCCATTTTCTGGGCTCTACCCCCACAGAGCTGGCAGTCTGGTGCCAAATCTGAGATTCCATCACTGGCTAACACTGTTTGACCCACCTTGGAGATCCCCAGAGACTCCACCCCACCCAATTTACAGGCTCATGGTGCAAGCTACTTTTCCATATGAATGGTTGGTCTTGGCTCAAGCTTCACAACTTCCTAAATCCTCTCAAACAAGCAGCAGCTGGACTCAGTGAGCTCCAGGCCCAGAACAAGCAGCTTAGATTCACAGCTTGGCTTCACCTGGGAATCTCCAAGCCCAGCACAAGTAGTAGCCATCTCAGATTGCTTTATACCTCAGACAGGGTGTCCCTGGGCAAACACTGGTGGGGGCTGATCTTGGCCTGCACCACCCGGGGGACCCCAGGGGCCAGCACACCCAGTGAACAGCTATAGAACACATCAGAGCACCACCACCCTGCCCCTGCACAGCTGATCCTCCACAGAGGGAGGGAGTTGTGGTCAGTGATCACAGCCAGTTCTTGCAGCTGACTGACCTGGGTAAATCTCTCCCATTGACCTGACAATAGCAATCAAGGCTCAACTACAAGAGGAGGGTGTACTCAGCCC
>PVKM010036745.1:0-14688 GCA_004027735.1 Carollia perspicillata | reverse complement strand
CGGCCTGCCCCGCCCCCGGACTCGCAGAACCCAGACCGACACCGTCCCCGGCCCAAACTCCGGCCCAACAGACCCCAGCACGCTCAGACTCCCGCCCAGCCCGACCTGGGCCCCCACCACGCGCCTGCCAGCCGGCCGCACCTTGACGTGGAAGCGGATGAGCGCCAGGCGGATGCAGTGCGCCATGCAGACGGGCGGCAGGAACCAGACCTTGGGCGGCGGGGTGCCCTTGTTTTGGACATGGCTGACGATCTGCTGCGCCGTCTGGCGCTCGTTGCCCTGCCGCTTGACCCACTCATGCAGCCGCGCCTTCTCGAGCGCGCCGTTGAAGAAAACGAAGAGCTCGATGTTGCCGCCGAAGCAGGCCTTAGCCAGCGCGGCCAGGTAGCCAAGCATGTGGTTCCACTGGCCGCCGCTCACCCAGTCGGTGTAGAAGCCGCCGTAGAGACGGTGCAGGCAGTTGTCGGCGTCCACCAGCAGGCGCAGCGGAGTGTGCGGGGGCCGCTGCCGCCCGCCGCCCACCAAGCTGCCCCGGGCCAGCTTCTGCAGCTCCACCGGCACCACGGCGCTCGGGCAGTGCTTCTCGATGTAGTCCTGGAAGCCCTGCACGCCCATGGCGGCGGCGGCTGCGGGCGCGGGGCGGCGGGGCGGCGGGGCCGGGGGCGGCGGGGCCGTGGCGCGGCCGGGCGGCGGCGGGTTCTAGGGGGGGCCGGGGCGGGCCGCGGGCGTGCTCATGGCCGCTGCGACCGCCATGTGCTGCTGCCTCCCAGGGCCATGGCGGGGAGGGACTGCGTGGTGCGCCGCTCCAGGCCCAGGCCAGGCAGAGGCGGCCTCTCGCGGGCAGGCGGGCGGGAGCGGGGCGGGGCGAGCTGACGTACGCGGCCGGCGGAAGGGGCGGTGCCGAGGCCTGCGGAGCGCGACCGGAGAAATCTGCTGCCCCTTCCCGCCGCTCGCGGGGCGGAAGAAGACAGCCCTGGAGGAGAGGCAGCGCGGGTGCTGTGGCTCTGCACCGTGCCTGTGCTCTCTGGAAGAGGCGGCTGAGTCCCCATCCCAGTTTCCTGGACCGGTCAGGCTGCCCTCTCCCCATCCCCAGCCGAGAGCTGGTCACCCCAAGGAAGCCCTTTCTCGTCCTCGGGTCCAGTCATTCCGGCAGTCCCTTTTTCTCCCCAGATCCGGTCACCCCGAGGAAACCCTTTCCTGCCCCGGATCCAGTCACTCCGAGGAGGATCTCTGGGTTCGGCCACCCTGAGGGGGCCCGTCCCCGGGAGCTGGTCACCCTGAGGAAGCCGTTTCCCTTTCTGAGGTCCGGGCGTCCCAAGGAGGCCGTGTCTTGTCCCTGGTCTCCCTAAGGAGGCCCAGCACTGTCCCTGTAGTCTGGCTATCCGGAGAAAGCCGGTCCCTCTTTAGGCGGGACTAGTACCCTGGCCGGAGTGACTGCGGAAGGAAAGGTGGGCAGGCTGGTCAGGAGCTTGGAAGTCGGGTGCCCTTGGAAGGGAGGAGCGAGCAGAATCCACTGTCCCAAGTGGAGAAAAATCTCGTCGCTGCGCTTTGCCACCGGGTGTAGGTACCGAGTTTTGGAAATGATCACCTGCTTCCTCAACCTTAATCGTGATGGTATTTTAACTTAGAAAATACTCTCCAAACTTCCAGTTGTTCACAGGGAGGTGAAGTCCTTAGTGAGGGGAAATTGAAAAGGTGTCAGATTGACCCCAGCATGCTGGATTTACGGCTCTTCTGGGTGAAATAGGGGGCTTTGGGAATGGCAAGGAGCCCACTGGAGCTTTCTGGTGGGGAGCAGGGTTCCCTACAGGTAGTTCCGACTGAAGCCACTCTGGGTTTACTGCCCAAAGGAGCCCGAGTTTCCTGGGCCAGACCCTGCAATGACAGATATTCTATAATGTCTGAGTATACAAGAAACCTTAGTGTCAGATAATCACACAAGAGACTTTAAAAGCAGGTCTGTTACAACATGTGAAATGCCTCCTATTTTATTGCCACTATGAAAAACCATCTTCCCTAACTCCCATCCCTGAGGCTGTTCAGCCCCAGCTAAAGAGAGGGAATTAAATCTTTCTTGCTCTAGCCACATCTTCTGGAAGGAGATCCATTCATGACTTATGTCCCAGAGCGCTGCCGTAATGGGTTTTAAAGTGAGGTTAATACTGTAAATGTATTATGCCTCAACAAACGATTTGTAAGAACAAATCTTTGCAGAATATCTTGCAGAATGAAGCATTTAGAAACTCAGAACTCTTCATTTTTGAGTTTGGAAGTGGCATTTTTACTTACCTCCAGCCCTCTCCCATGTGTTCTTTTTCTGGAGAAAACTCGTTAGAGGAGCGGGCTCAGACAGCAGATGCAGAGCAGATGGAGCCTGAGCAGGTGTAGGCTACAAAAAGTCCCCATATTCTTTGTCTCTGAAAAGGCAAGTTTAATTTTTTTAGTTTCTTATAATATCACCTCAAATATAGGCCAGTTTGATATATGCATAAATAAAATGCTTTTAGTATTTTGGTAAGCATGTTTACTTTTTAAAAAATAAGCTGGCATGTTAAGCCACTTACCCATGCACAAAATTAATGATGAAGCAGGCTTATGTATTATATAGAAATTCAATTAGTCATTTAAAGCCACATTAAATATTGACACCCCAGAAGTATCCAGACATCCTTGTATAACCCACTGCAGGTTCACAAGATTGGGTAGGAGTTTTAATCATTGTATTTTAATTTATAGCATTCATTCCATGTATTTACCTTCACTATGTACTGTTTTTATTTCTTTTAAAATGCACTTGCTTTAAATTTGTTAAATGCTTTAGTGTCAGTATCTGGGATTGTGGAAATAAATTTATTTTTACCTTAACACAGTATAGAATACAAAGGTTCTGGTGTCAGACTACCAAATCTGTATTGTCCTAACTCTGCGCTCTTGAGAAAGTTACTTAACATTTTCAAAGCTTGTTTTTATTTATCGTCTATACACTGAGAGTAGTAATAATAGTATTTACCTCTCAAATTGTTTTAAGGCTTAAATGAGATAATTATGTGCTTACAACACAACAAATGATCCATAAATACAGGTTTTGTAATTATTACTTCCATGTACTATAATTGTATAGACTTGAGAACATGGACCAGTTACTTTACTTTTTGAAATTTTAAAATTAATTTTTGTCAGTATGAAACAATTCATTTATCCTTATTTTCCCTATTTATGTGTTTACCTTTAAAAATAACTAATTCTTTTATTTTTTTGAGCAACATTATTAATAGCTGGCAAATGTGTGGCTGAGAAATACTTTATACAAGCTGCATCCTTAGCTCGAATTTAGGGGTTGAAGTTAAGTTTTTGAAATATCAAGGTAAAAGTAAACATCTACATTTAAAAATTAGTTAATTTTAATATCTTCTTGGGTTCTCAACATCTGACAACTAATAGCTGGGAACTTTCATTTCCAACCACTTAATTTTTGGATAATTCACTTAAAGCATATGAGAAAACTTTTAATTTCACCAAGGGATGGTCATACAAATGAGAAAGAATCTGAAAAATAAACAAAAATGCTAGAAAGGACATGTCCTGAGGCTTCACAAAAATTACAAAAAAATCTCAGAAAAAAAGTTGATTAATAGACAAAGAAAGCCAACCTATGGTGTGCAGAAATTAGCAATGCGTAGAAAATCAAGAACAGAAATACTTATTTTCTGCTCTTTCACATTTTAACCAATGAGATTTTTTTTAAATCAATTTACCTCTAACACAAAGTAGGAAACTAATTATCCATCTTATGTGATTCTTTTCAAACTTAAGTGTTTCATGGTAGAATGATACCTTTAATTAATATTCTACTTAGTTGAGACTTCTATCCATCAGCAATAAAAGATCATTTTCATTGTTTCAAGTAAGGTGATAAAGACCCTTCCCCTCACCCACATAGTCATTGGCACATATTGGGGAGAACAGCAGGCTGGGGCTAAGCTTGGAATCTGTGACCCTGGAAGAGAGCAAATTAACTCCTGCTTGGGATTTGAACCTGTAATGTTTACTTAGAAGTAGGCCCTAATCTGTTAATTGATTGTCAACGTAAATTACTAGGATGACCACACAGATATATCTACAGTTTTGAAGATTTTGGCTTTTGTTTTGGTATTCTGGAATTAGCGCTTTCTGTCTTTATGTGAATTAAAGTCCTGTTCACAGGTATGAATTCATTTTCTTTTTCAAACAGGTACAGTTATAAAGTGTAGAGTTAAATGGGAAAAATAAGATAATTTCTATAATTTCACATTTCTGGGACTTGTCAAGAATAGAGGAAACTCTCAAATGCATGGCTGACAAACACTCTATATAATCAATTGCTTATCATTTCAGCTGAAGGGACGGTGCACTCCTTGATCATTATATTTTTTCCTTCCCTATATACATCAGTTGGGGGTTCTTTGGTGCCCATTCTTTCTGAAGTCTGCATACCCTCTCTACCACTTGTGGGAATTCCCAGAGTCCCTCCCAACATTTCTTGAATATCGAAGAACTCTTCCTTCCCCATTTATCCTTACTGACTGTCACAAGGTGTCAGACTCAGTCTTGACTCTCACCCTCGCCGCCACGGAGAGCTGCTGAGGACCCAGCTAACAAACACCCACAGGGGTGCTTTGGAAGACAATACTCAGTTGGGTATATATTCCTACTTGGGTAGAAAAACTTCATAGTCATCCCAGAGGCACTGCCTGATGGAGACTTCAAAATTTATTTTTAGTAAACTAAACTTTACTTTTAAATTTAATAAAAATCTAATGAGAAATTTATTTTTTTAACCAGGAATTCCCATCCATAAGTACAAAATTATTTTAAGATTTAGTCATTAGGAGATGGCTATTAAATGGTCTATTACACTTGTGAGAACCATAAAAAATGTTTCTGGAAGAAGCAGTTCTCTCACACCAGAAAATGAAAAGCACCCAGGCCTGACCATGCTGAAACACATGAACCTGACCTCCAGGGCGTCTATGGTCTCAGACACAGGTCATAGTCATCCTCTGGAAATGCAACTGAGTCTCCCTGCACAGACAGTTGCCGAAGGAACGGGTTAGGGTTGTTGAAAAAATGAGTTGAATGAACAGAAATTAGGTAAAAAGTATCCAACCAGATAGTGAAAGAATATGATCGCTTTCATTTTAGTACAGAGAAGCAAGTACCTGAATTGACAACTCACCAAACTATACAACAAAGATGTGGGTACCTTCAGGAAGAGAAAAGGAGTGCTTGATGTCCAAACACACATATGGTCGTGACATACATGATAAAACCATGTCTGTGCCTTGTCCTTCAGAGGTATAGATAAACACTTGAGCCATGCCTTCTAAATCTTGAGCCATTGATTGTATGCTGAATCACAGCTGAACCACATGCCTAAAGAACTGTCCTGTTTTAAATTGATCCATTTGTCTCTTGAATTTATTTAACTCTCCACATACTCACTTAACTACTCTAAGAAACCAAAATCTTTATTGCCACAGAGATTCTCATAAGAAGCCCTGGTTGGTGTAGCTCAGTGGATTGATCATGGGCCTGCGAACCAGAGGATCAGGGTTCAATTCCCAGTCAGGGCACATGCCTGGGTTGCAGCAGGCATGTTCCCAGCAGGGGATGCACAAGAGGCAACCATACATTGATATTTCTCTCCCTCCCTCCTTCCCTTCCCCTCTAAAAATAATAAATGAAATCTTAAAAAAAAATTCTCATAAGAAACATGGAACTCCTCACAGCTATCACCATACTTATGACATTTTGATGATGTATAAATCTAGATATCCTATGCCAAATAAGGTTAATTTTCAATAATTTAATTCATTAAGTAGATGCTTACTAATGTTTTTCATATTTGTAAAGTACATATTGAGACTCAAACTTACATCTCTCTCTCCAGAAGCTCACAGTCTACTAAGAATACAAAATATGTGCATATATAATCTATTACCAAGAAAGAATGATTAATGTCAGTGTTCAGATCAGAGACTATATTATGAGAGATCATATGAGAAAGAAACTAATTTTAAATTGGAGCTTTAACTTTTCACTTTCAGTCAAGGTGTAGTAACAGACTGATTACCCTCCCACCTGAAATAACAACAAAAGACAGACAAAGTATGTCAAACAATGGTTCTTATGACAATGACCATCAGTCAAGGACAGACAGAGATCCCTGAGAGATGGGAAACAGGAGATGAGCCCTACAATCGAGCCAGCTCACTGCCTGGTGAAAGTTTCCAGGCCATGATGTGAGGAAGGGAACCTACAGATCTTGGCAGCCTCCCCAAGTTAAAGAAATGAAATGGAATCTGGGCTGAGTAAGGTGGCTAGAATTCACAAAGCAGAGTACTAGAGAGAGAAATACTGTACAGAGAGGGCTCCAGGGATCTGGAGAGGCTGCTCTTCAAATCTTTAGCTGAGGATTAATGAGTAAATGTGAACAAGTTACTCAAGGCAGAGGGAAGGATGAGAAGGTACAGTGCCTAAAGCTCATATAGCCAGAAGTGATGACTATTCCTAACAGACTGGAAAATAATCACATAATTTAAAAGTCAGCCGGAGTACTAGAAAGGACTTTCCCTCAGTAGTGAGATAAAATTTACAAAGATTCTGGAACAATGATGAAGTAGGAAGCATCAGGAATCTGTCTCTCAACTAGACAAAAATGGTACTGGCAGAATCCAAGATAACTATTTTAGAACTGGAGTCTGTGGAAGGCTCACACCTACCAGGGAAGTGTTTTGGTGGTAAGTTTTGGTTAATTTCAGCTCAAGGCAATAACAGCTACCTATCCCAACACCAGACATGTGTCAAGCACTTGTGCATGTGTTCTGGAACAGCTTGCAAACAGCTTACAGGAGCCACTGTGCAAAAAGAACCCTGTCTCCCAAATATTGGAAATCTATCTTCCATTCACTGCTTCTTTCTGATCACAGAGATGCAGACAAAATAGGCGGGTAGCCATTGCTATTGCACTTCCCTCCTGCCCCCACCCGTCCCACCACTGCACCCATTATTGCAAAAGACTCCAACTGACTTCCAGAAGATTTAAAAGACCAGTGACCTCTTCTCCTTTCAGTTTTTCTCTTTTCCCCTTTAGAAAGTCAGACATTAAAGACTGGGGCATTAAAAAACAAATGCATGTTTGGGGAAAATTAGAAAGTGACTGCACATGCCCAAGGACAGGCTCAGAAAAGTCCTAAGAAATTTCATTTGGCCCTGGCTGGTGTGGCTCAGTGGATTGAGTGCTGGCCTGCAGACGGAAAGGGTCGCTGGTTCCACTCCCAGTCTGGGCACATGCGTGGGTTGCGGGCCAGGTCCCCATTAGGGGGCAGATAAGAGGCAACCACACATTGATGTTTCTCTCCCTCTCTCCTTCCCTTCCCCTCTAAAAATAAATAAAATCTTTAAAAAAAAAAAGAAAGAAACTTCATTAGTACCTCATGGTGATCTTTGGCACAGAGACAGACTACAACATTTAAAAAAAAAAAAGGCAAACCCTGGTGAGTGAAGAGAATCTGATTTCCAAAGTTAATTAAATTTATTAACATTAAATTTAAGTGTCCAATGTTAAACAAATAAACAAAACAATCACACAAGGCATACAAAGAATCAGGAACATATGGCCCATTCAAAGGAAGGTACAATTCAACAGAATCTATTCCTGAGGTACAGTTAATGGAAGACATATTACCAAAGACCTTAAAATAACTGCCTTAAGGTGTTCAAATAACCACAGGAAGACATGGAGAAAGTCAAGAAAATGAAGTGTGAACAAAATGAAAATATCAATAAAGACATAAAAGTAAACCAAAAAAAATTCTGGAGTGGAAACGTTCAATAATTAAAATAAAAAATCTACTATACAGATTCAAAGGCAGATTTGAGCAGCAAATGAAACAATCAATGAACTTGAAGATAGGACAATGGAAATTATCCAGGCTGAGGGTAAAAAGAAAAAAGATTGAAGACAAGAAATGGAGCTTATGGGAACTGTGGGACACCACAAAACATATTTATCATGGGAGTCCCAGAAGGAGAAGGGAAAGAAAGAAGCAGTGAGAACATCTGAAGAAAGAATGGCAGAAAACATCCAAAATTTGGTGAAAGATGAATATAAATATCCAAGAAACTCAATAAACTTCAAGTAAGATGAACTCAGAGACACACTAAGACACATTATACTCAAACTTTTAAATGGCAAAGATCAAAAGCAAACCTTGAAAGCAGCAAGAGAGAAGCAAGTTATCACATGCAAAGGATTTTCAATATGATTATCTGCAAATCTCTCATTAAAAACTTTAGAGGCCAGCCACAGGGCTGCCACTCTAAAATGTGACTCAGTGGATTGAGCACTAGCCTGCAAACCAAAGGGTCACTGGTTCTATTCCCACTCAGGGCTCATGCCTGGTACAAGCCAGGTCCCCAGTTGGGACATGTGAGAGGCAACTGTACATTGGTGGTTCTCTCCTTCTCTTTCTCCCTCCCTTCCCCTTTCTCTAAAAATAAGTAGAGAAAATCTTAAAAAATAAAAACAAAAAACTTAGAGGCCAGTAGAAAGCCTATATATTAAAAGTATTAAAAGAAAACAATTGTCAACCAAGAACCCCAAATCTGGCAAAACTGTCCAAACGTGTGATAGAAATCAAGAAATTCCCAAATTAACAAAAGTTGAGAGAGTTCGTGACCACTGAATCTTCCTTGCAAGAAATGCTCAGGGGAACCCTGCAAGGTGAAATGGAAGGGTGCTCAACAGAAACTCAAAGTCATGGAGAAATGAAGATCTCAGTAAATGTAGATACATGGGTAATTTAAAAAACTACTATTATTGTAATAATGGTTTGTAACTTTTTTATTTCCTACATGATTTAAGAGACTAATACATTTAAGGGAAAAATTATTAGTATGAAAACCAGTATTGCTATAACATGGACTTGAAACTCCAAATCTTGTTTTCTATATAACTTAGGAGACTAATGCATTTAAAAAGAATTATTAGTCTATGTTTTGGGGTACATAATATATAAAGATGTAATTTTGTGACACAACAACTAAAAGGGGAGAAATGGAGCTATAAAGGATCAGAGTTTTGTATGTTATTGAGATTAAGTGGTTATCATCTTTTTAAAAATATTTTATTTATTTATTTTTGGAGAGGAGAAAGGAGGAAGAAAGAGAGGGAGACAAATATCAATGTGTGGTTTCCTCTCATGTGGCCCCCACTGGGGACCTGGCCTACAATCCAGGCATGTGCCCTGACTGGGAATAGAACTGTAAGTGCTTATAAATTTAAATGAGAATGTTACAGTTTTAAAATGTTAAGTGTAATCTTCATAGTAACACAAAAAAGTAGCTATAAAATATACACACAAAAAAATTAAGAATTTAAACATTTGACCAACTAAACACAAAAGACAGCAGGCATGCAGGAAATGCAGACAAAAAAAAAAGAAGAAGAAAGCTATAGTGCAAATAGAAAACAAACAACACAATGACAGAACTAAGTCCCTTCTTATCAATAGTTGCTTAAACTGTAAATGGATTAAACCTTCCAGTCAAACAGAGATAGACAAGATGGATTAAAACACATGATCCAACTAGATTCTGGAGATCTAAAGATACAGATAAGTTAAAAGTGAAAGGCTGGAGCCCTGACTGGTGTGGCTCAGTTGATTGGGCATCACTCCGCAAAATGATAGGTCACCAGTTCAGTTCCCAGTCAGAGCACATGCTTGGGTTGTAGACCACGTCCCCAGGTGGGGGTATGGGAGAGGCAACAGGTCTATGTTTCTCTCCCTCTTGTTCTACCTCCTCTCCACAAATAAATAAAATCTTTTTTTTAAGTGAGCTGATGGAAAAAGTATTTTATGCAACAGTAACCAAAAGAGAGCAGGAGTAACTATGCCAATATCAAACAAAATAAACTTTAAGTCAAAGTTTAGAAGAGACAAAGGACATTAAATACTACCTTTTATTAAAAGGTTCAATGTACCAAGAAGATAATAACAATTATAAACATTTATGTAACTAATGACAGAAGAACATCAAAATATATAGAGCAGAAACTGACAGAATTGAAGGGAGAAATACAGAGTTTCTACAATACTAATTGGAAACTTTTTCTCACTCATAATAATGGACAAAACAACCAGACAGAAGATAAGAAAGGAAATCAAGACTTAACACAATAAACCCACTGTATCTAATGTACATACATACATACATACATACACAGCATACACATTTTCCTCAATGAACATGGGACATTTTTCAGAACAGAACATGTAAGTAATAAATTAAGTCTCAGTAGATTTTAAAGGATAGATATCATGAAAAGTATCTTCTCTGACCAGAACTGAATGAAATTAAAAATCAATAACATAAGAAAAATGAAAATTTACAAAATTGTGGAAATTAAACAACATATTTTTAAGCAGCAAATGGACCAAAGAAGAAATTACATGGAAAAGTAGAAAATACTTACAGATGAATAAAAATGAAAATACAGTACACTAAAACTTATGGGGCACAGTGAAAGAGGTACTAAGGAGGATATTTATAGCTATGAATTCTGACATTAAAAATCAAGAAAAGAGGGCGGGGGAGTTGTAAAGCTTAAAGGGAACCAAATATATGATAATGGAAGATGATTTGACTTTGGGTGGTGGGCACAAAATGAAATATACAGATCATGTATTAGAGAAATCTACACTTGAAACCTATATAATCTTTTTTTAAAGATTTTATTTATTTGCCCTGGCTGGTGTAGCTCAGTGGACTGAGCATGGGCCTGTGAAGAAAAGGGTCTCTGGTTCAATTCCCAGTCAGGGCACATGCCTAGGTTGTGGGCCAAGTCCCCAGTAGGGGACACATGAGAGGCAACCATACATTGATATTTCTCTCCCACTCTTTCTCCTTCCCTTCCCCTCCCTCTAAAAATAAATACATAAAATATATTTTTTTAATATTTTATTTATTTTTAGAGGGAGGGAGAGAAATATCGATGTATTGATTGCCTCTCATGTACCCTGTACTGGGGACCTAACCCATAATCCAGGCATGTGTCTTGACTGGGAATCGAACCAGTGACTTTTTGGCTTCTGGGCTGGCACTCATCCACTGAGCCACACCAGCCAGGGCTGAAACCCATACAATCTTATTAACCAATGTCACTGCAATACACACTTAATAAAAAAGAAAGATCCCAAGTCAACAACTAACTTAACAATTTAAGGAACTATATAAGGAACACACTAAACTCAAAGCTAGCAGAAGGAAGTAATGAAGATTAGAGCAGAGACAAATAAAATAGAAATCAGAAAACCAATAGAGAAAACCAATGAAACCAAAAGTTGCAACTTTGAAAAAGATAAACATAGTCAACAAATCTTTAGCCAGATGGATTAAGAAAAATGAAAACTCAAATTACTAACATCAGAAATGAAAGTAAGGACATTATACTGATTCTGCAGAAATTAAAAAAAAAAAACAGGAGCATACTATGAATAACTGTACAATAAAAACTGGATAACCTAGATGTCATGGGCAAATTTTAGAAACACAAAACTTACCGAAATTAAATCATGAAATGCTAAAAAATTTAAACAGACTTACTAGTAAGGATACTGAATCAGTTATGAAAAATCTCCCAACAAAAAAAGCCCTGGACCTGACAGCTTTACTGATTAATTCTCCCAAACATTTAAAAAAGAACTAGAACCAATACTTCCCAAACTTTTCCCAAAAATTAAAGGGAAGAGAACACTTTATAACTCATTCTTTGAAGCCAGCATAGTACTGATACCAAAGCCAGATAAATACAAGAAAAGAAAACTAAAGGCCAATATCCCTTATAAACATAGATGCAAAAATCTTCCACAAAATATAGCAAGCAGAACTCAGCAGCATAGTAAAAGGTTTGTACATCATGACAAAGTGAGATTTATTCCTAGAATACAAAGGATTTATTCACCATACATTGAAAATGGATCAATATTATAAGCCACATCAACAAAATGAAAATAAAACCACATTATCAAGTGCAGAAAAGCATTTGATAAAATTCAATATCCTTTCATGTTAAAAAACACTTGACAAAAATAAGACTAGAAGGAAACTACCTCTACATAATGAAAGCCATATGTAAAGTAACTGCAGCAAACATAATGCTCAGTGGTAAAATACTAAAAGCTTTTTCTTTAAGATCAAGAACAAGGCAAAGATGCCTCTTTCACCACATGTATTCAACATAGTATTGGAAGTTCTAGCTAGAGAAAATAAACAAGAAAAAGAAATAAAGGGCACCCAAACTGGAAAGGAATGATTAAAATGATCTCTGTTTGTAGATATTATCTCATATGTAGAAAAACCTCAAGATTCCACCCAAAAAGCTGATAGCACTTTAATAAGTGCTAGAAATTAAATCATGAAATGCTAAAAAATTTAGCATTTTTTAGCTAAATAAGTGAATTATTTAGCTAATAAGTGACTATTATTAGCTAGTCGACACTAATAAGTGAATTCAGCAAAGTAGCAGGATACAAAGTCAACACACAAAAGTCATTTTTGTATTTTATATAAAAACAATGAACAGTATGAAAAGGAAATTACCAATATGACTCCATTTACAATAGTGTCGAAAAGAATAAAGTACTTAGGAATTAGCTTAACCAAGGATGTAAAAACTTGTACAATGAGAACTACAAACTATTGCTGAAAGAAATTAGACATAAATAAATGGAAAGAATTAAGTTCATGAATTAAGACAATATGTTCATGAATTAAGACAATATTGTTAAAATGTCAATGTTATCCAAAGTGGCTTACAGATTCAATGCAATCTCTATCACAATCCCAAGAAATTTTTTTTCAGAAATAGAAAACCCATCGTAAAATTTACGTGGAATCTCAAGGACTCTGAATAGCCAAAAGCCAGTCCTGAACAAGAATAAAATTGGATGACTCCACTTCCTGATTTCAAAACTTACTGCAAAGAGATACCACTTTATGCCCATTAGGATGTCTACTGTCAAAACAACAGAAATCAACAAGTGCTGGTGCAGGAGTGGACAAATTAGAACCCTTGTGTACTGTTAGTGGGAATGTGAAACGGTGCAGCTACTGTAGATAATAGTATGAAGGTTTCTTTAAAATTAAAAATAGCATTATTATATGACCAAGAAGTTGCACATGGTGATACACAAAGAATTGAAAGCAGAGTCTTGAAGAGATGTTTATCCACTCATGTTCATAGCAGTATTGTTCACTTAGCTAAAATGTGGAAGCAATTAAGGTGTCCATTAATGGATGAATGGATAACCAAAATGTGCTATATAAGTACAATGGAATAGTATTCAACCTTAAAAAGAAATTCTGCAATATGCTACAACATGGATGAAACTTGAGAACATTATACTAAGTAAAATAACTAGTCACAAAACCACAAATATACATGATTCCACTTATATGAGGTACTTAGAATAGTCAAAATCACAAAGATAGAAAGTATAATGGTGATTTCTTAGGCTGGGGAAGGGAGAGAACAGGGAATTATTGCTTAATAAGTAAGGAGTTTCAATTTTGCAAGATGAAAAAAGTTATGGGGTTGGATGGTGGTGATGGTTGCACAACAATGTGAATGTATTTAATATTACTGAACTGTACACTTAAAATGGTTAAAATGGTAAGCCTTATGTTATGTGTATTTAATACAATAAAAAAATTAACCCTAGACAAAACATAGTTCTGGACTTGCCTAACAAAGCCTAACAACAAACTCAAAAATATTTGCAAGCATACAAAACTATATGGTACCTGACCAGGTAAAATATGCAATGTCTGGCATCTAATAAAAAATTACAGGCATGAGAAGCTTGAAAATACAGCCTGAATGAGGAATGTACTAATTTTATGTTGCTTTTGTAACAAATTATGACAAACTCAGTGGCTTAAAATAACACAAGTTTATTATCTTATGGTCCTGAAGATCAGAAGCCTACCTTGGGTCATCAGGGCTTCATTCTTTCTAGAGGCTTTAAGGGGGAATGTGTTTCCTTGTCTTTTCCAGGTTCTAGAGGCTTCCCACATTTCTTGGTTCATAACTCCACATTATACTTACCTCTGTTTCCATCATAACATTTCTGTCACTTTTACTTTGATCTTCCTGCCTTCCTCTTATAAAAATCCTTATGATTACATATGGCCCACTCAAATAGCACAGGTTCAGAATGCAGAGATGGACATCTTTGGTAAGGGGCATTAGTCTACCTACCACAAGGAGAAAAATTAAGCAACAGCACTGACTCAGAAATGAAACAGATGATAATATTTATAAATAGGAAAAATGATGACAGTTATTACTGTATTTCATATGTTTAAGAAGGTAAAGGAAATGTGTAAAATGAAAAATTCACAATGAAATTAATGAATTAGGCATTACAAAACTTGGAGACTTTGCAATAAAAATTCTCCATAGTGAAACAGAGAGCAGGAAATGATTAGAAAACCATAAAATAATATAGCATCAATATGTGAAGCAATTTATCAAGTTGATAAATATACATGCAGGTTGTCTCCCTAAATGAGATGGACTGAAAAATATTTTTAAAAATAATTTTTCAAATTTGATGAAAATTATAAACCCACAAATGTAAGAAA